>CAUYQU010027810.1:0-113349 GCA_963574635.1 Cheracebus regulus
CAAACCTTTTTTCAAGGTTCTTAGTTTCTTTGCATTGGGCTAGAATATGTTCTTTTAACTCAAAAAAGTTCCTTATCATCCACCTTCTGAAGCCCATTTCTGTTATTGGAACGCACTCGTTCTCCATCAGGCCTTGTTCCCTTGATGGTGAAGAACTGTGATCCCCTGTAGAAGGAGAAGAATTCTGCTTCTGGGTATTCTCAGCTTTTTCATGCTGGTTCCTTCCCGTCATTGTAATTTAATCCACCTGTCATCTTTGTAATTACCTACTTTCAATTTAGGTCTCTGAGTGGACGTCCAACTTGTTGATTCCCAACACCAAAATCTGAGCAACCCACTGCACCGGCTAAAACAGCGGCATTAAGATTCGCGGTGCTTTTCTGCTCGGGGGATCTCCGGTCTGGCTTCCCTACTCGCCTTCCCGGAGATGCAAACGTCGATCAAAAGGGAAGCTAGTCCCATTTACTCTGCACTGAGAACTGCCGCGCTGAAGCGCCGGCAAAACTGCCACGCCGGCCACAAGAGTAGCACTGGCGACCCGTGGAGCTCCTCCGCTGGGAATGCTAGTCCATAAGCAACAAAAATTCTTGTGAAAATGTGGCGTCCTCTCCTTCTGTGCACTTTCTCTGGGAGCTACAATCCTGAGCTGCTAGTAGTCAGCCATCTTGGATCTCTCTCCTGACTGACCAAATTTAACAGACAGCTTATTCACCTGTAGCCTCTAGAACAAAGACAATCATGTCTGTAACCTCTTCACTTTTCCAGTGCTCAGGAGAACCTCATAAACCGACATGAACAGGCTCAGCAGCAAGCTACATTCATGAATAGGCAGGGAAAATTACAGCTCTTTCTAAAGGGGTGGGAGGGGTCTTGCCTTCTGGTATTCACATCTTTATGTAATTTCCCCACTTTTCGTATAGGATATCACTTCTGAATTGGTTATAAATTGACTGTAGCTCTGTCTTAGGTATTCTTTCTTACACTCTCTTGGGTCCCTCATTCTGGGGGAAGCCAGCTGCCAGGTCCCAAGGCAGCCCTGTGTAGAAGGCCACGTGAATGAGCTTGGATGTAGATCTCCCACAGCTTTGAGATGACTGCAGCCCTGGCCAGCAACTTGATTGCAGCCCTTAAGAGATCTTAAACCAGAACCACCCACCTAAGCTGCTCTCGGGTTCCTGACCCACAGAAGCTGTAAGATAAGAAATGCTTGTATTTCCAGCTACTATATTTTGGTGTACTTTATTATGCAGTGATAGATAATGCAAAGTCTAAGGAGGAGGGTGTCTCAGTATAAAAATACTGAAAGGGACAGAAGAAATTTTAATAAAAACAAGAATCTCAAATAGATGCAATTAGATATAGTTTTATAAAGATTCACTGTAAGTACAAAATACGATTTTGGATTTAAAAGTTCACAAGAAATTAAAAAATATTGTGGTATGGTAAGAACTAAATTGATAGCACAAGACTGAAAGGGATAAATAATTCACAACATACAATGCAGAGTAAAAACAAAGAATTACAAATCATGAGAGAAACAGTAAGAGACTTAGAAGGCAAACCTAAGAAACATATTACATAAATAAGATTTTCAGGAACTAACAGAAAAAATAGAGAAGTAACAATAAAGGGAAACACAGGAAAAAGGTGTTCTCAAGTATAAACATACAAAAACTTAAATTGAATGGGAGCAGAGTCTCAAGCAGGATTGGGGGAAAGACACATACAAGATTTCTGAACTTCATTGATTTTAAAAGTATTATATAAACTTCCAGCCACAAAGAGCAGAATACTCTAAAGAAAAGTGTATTCAACTTTTCCCCTGTAGTATCAGAAGCTGATAGTGAACAATCATTTTAGTCTACCAAGGGAACAGGGCTTAGTCCAAAAGTCCTCTACATGGTGAAGCCATAATTCTTGACATTTATACATTTTCAGGCTCTCAGAAAGCATATCATCCACATATCGTATCAAAGAAAACACTTCAGGAAGTAACCTAGACACACACACACACACACACACACACACACACACACACACACACACACACATCAGAAAAAAGATCTTAAATCAGAAAATAGAGAAGCTAAAGCGTATAAAAACTCCAATAAGAATTGAATTTTGTGGTACCTGTGGCTAAATCTAAAGAAACGACTGTATAATTTCTTGATATGAAACACATGCATTAAGAGGGTAAGAACAGGAGACTTCCAGTTTCCAGTTGGGCGTGTAAGTAGTGAAGAAGTCATCATTCCATCACAACAATGAGTCCAAAGCTAAACAAATGGAAAAACCAACAACTTTTCTTAGATTTATTAGAAAAGTGAGGCCTCAGGGCAAACCACTATCCTCAAAATTGGAGAGACAGACAGGATATATACAGAGAATCACAACTTACTGAAGCAGAATTCCATAAGCAGAAAGCCTCACTGAAACCACTACTAGGGCAGGACCTGAACTGTAATCTATGAATTATAGGGAACTTAATGTGAACAAGTCTGAGAATTAAAAATTCCAGGGGACCCATTCATGACAAGGCTTCTCACAGTTTTATGCGTTTTATATCAGGCGCTCTACCAGGTTCTCAGAGTGAAGATCAAAGAAAAATCCCTCATGCTTCCATTAGGAAAGGAGGCGAAGTTGCCATTTTGAAATCCAGTGAAGCATTGTTCTTAACAAGGCCTCCTGCCCTCAGGAGAAGTTGTTTTACCAGGGATAGTCTAATGACAGCACTGCAAGGGTGCTATCATACTTATAGCTGAAGATCTCAGCATTCTTCAATCATAAGTGGACAGATCCAGCAGCAGAAAATCAGTAAGGACACAGCCAAACTCAACAGCACCATCAGTCACCTGGATATAATTGACACATATCAACTACTTTAACCAACAAGAGCAGAGTACACATTCTTCTCAAGCTCACATGGAACATCCACCAATGTAAACCACATACTGGGCTATAAAACACAAATTATCAATGTAAAAGCATAAATCTTACAATATATTCTCCCTGTGAACACAGTGGAATTAAACTGAAAATCAGTAATAGAAAGATAGTTGAAAAATCGCAAATTCTTAGAAATTAAACAACATACTTCTAAATAACACATGGGTCAAAGACAAATTCTCAAGAAAAAAATTTAAAATACTTCAAACTAAGTGAAAATAAAATACAACTTATCACAATTTGTGGGGTACAGTGAAAGTAGTGCTTAGAGTGAAATTTATAGCACTGAATGCATATATTTTTAAAAAAGAAAGCTTTAAAATCGATGATCTAAGCTTTCACCTTAGGATACTAACAAAAGAAGATATAAAGGTAAACAAGCATATGAAAAGATGTTCAACATCATATGTTATTAGGAATTGCGAATTAAAACAACTTACCACTACGTTGAAAACCATGTCCACCAAGAAACCTGCAGATGGATGTTTATGGCTGCTTTATTTATAATTGCTAAAAGTTGGAAACAACGAATAGGTCCTTCAGTAGGTGAACAGATAAATAAATATTGGTACATTCACACAATGGAATACCACTCAGCAGTACAAAGAAATGACCTATTAAACCATGAAAAGAGGAGGAACCTTAAATACATATTGCCAAGCAAAAGGCATCAGTCTGGAAAGGATACATCCTGTATGAATCCAACTATATGACATTCTTGAAAAGGTGAAACTGTGGAGACAGGATTATAAATGGATCAATGGTTTCCATGGATTATAGAGGGTAGAGAGAATAAATAAGTAGAATACAAGGGATTTTTAGGAAGTGAAACCCCTCTGTATGATGTTATAATGGTGGATGCATGCCATTATTAATTTGTCACAGACCATGCAATGTCTTTAATATAACACCAAGAGTGAACCCTACTGTTAACTACAAACTACTGTAGTTGTCAACTATAATTACAACTATTTGGGTAAGAATAATGTGTCCATGTAGGCTCATTGATTGTAATATGACCACTCTTGTGCTGGATTTTGATAGGCAGGCAGGCTGTACACACACGGGGGCAGGGGTTCTATAGGAAATCTCTGTACCTTCTGCTCAATTTTGCTGTATATCTACAAACCACTGTAAAACATAAAAGTATATTTCAAAAAGTGAGTCCCAAGCCATGAAAAGATATAGAGGAACCTTAAATACATGTTAATGACTAAGTGAAAGAAGCCAATCTGAAAAGGCTACATACTGTATAATTGCAAGTATATGGTCCTCTGGAAAAGTCAAAACTATGGAAATACTACAAAGATCAGTGGCTCCCATGGGGTTGGAGGGATGAACAGGCAGAGCATGGATTTTTAGGGCAATGAACATATTCTGTATGATACTTTAGTGGTCAATACATATCATTGTACATTTGTCAAAACTCATGAAATATATAACACCAAGAGTGAACTTTAAACTATGAACTTTGGATAATAAGAAAAACATGGACTAAACAAACAAACAAACAAAAATATCTTTAATAAAACTCTCGGCTGGGCATGGGAGCTCACACGTGTAATCCCAGCACTTTGGGAGTCCGAAGTGGGCAGATCATTTGAGGTCAGGAAATTGAGACCAGCCTGGCTAACATGGTGAAACCACATCTCTATTAAAAATGCAAAAATTAACTGGGCGTGGTGGCACATGCCTGTAATCCCAGCTACTCTGGAGGCTGAGACAGGAGAATTGTTTGAACTCAGGAGACAGAGGTTGCAGTGAGCCAAGATTATGCCAACTGGGTGACAGAGTAATACTCCATTTAAAAAAAAAAAACACACAGAACTCTCAGAAAGTCTTGGAATGCGGTGGATAGATAGGGATGGTGGATGCATCAGTCTGACTTCACATGCTGCTAATAAAAACATACCCAAGACTGGCTAATTTAGGTTTAATTTCTCAGTTCCACATGGCTGGTGAGACCTCACCATCATGGTGGAAGGCAAATGAAGGACAAAGTCACATCTTATGTGGCAGCAGGCAAAGAGAGCTTGTGTAGGGGAACTTCCCTTTATAAAAGTATCAGATCTCGTGAGACTTATTCACTATCACAAAAACAGCATGCAAAAGACCCATCCCCTGTGATTCAGTTACCTCCCACTGGGCTCCTACAACCCAAGGAAATTATGGGAGCTACAATTCAAGATGAAATTTGGCCCATCAATGATAGACTGGACAAAGAAAATGTGATGCGTATACACCATGGAATACTATGCTGCCATAAAAAACGATGAATTCGTGTCCTTTGTAGGGACTTGGATGAATCTGGAAATCACCATTCTCAGCAAACTGACACAAGAACAGAAGGCCAAACACCGTATGTTCTCATTCATAGGTGAGTGTTGAACAACGAGAACACGTGGACTCAGGGAGAGGAACATCACACACCGGGGGCAGTTATGGGGGGGGGGGTAGGGGAGGGACAGCGGGGGTGGGGAGGAAGGGGAGGGTGGGGAGGGATAACATGGGGAGAAATGCCAGATATAGTATGCACCTAAAGTAAAATAAATAAATAAATACAAAAAAAAAAAAGATGAGATTTGGATGGGTGGGGACACAGCCAACCACATCAGGTGGGTACAGCAGAGAGAGCTGGAGGTTGAGAATATGAGCATCCACAGGTCTTGTATTGGTGTAGGGGAAATGGCACTGTAGATAAGTAAAACATCTTGGCAAAGGAGCACAGCTAATATTTATTATTAGTTTTTATGCTAGTAGTAGGTTAGACGTTTAAATGTAGATTTAAACATGGATGATGATGATAACATAACCACTGTGGTTGAAGAGGCTTGAAAGAAAGTATAACTGGTGGGAGGTAGAAGGGAATAAAGAGAAACTATCGATCTAGCAAAAATCAAGAAAACAGGCAAGAGGAAACAACTATAAACTTTAGATAATAAACATTAAATATGACCAAAGTGGATTTGTTTCACCAAAAAATGTGAACGGGGTAAATTCTCTACTAAAACAAAGTCTCACATTAGGAAGGAAAACAAACAAAATCTAGTTATATACTGTTTACAAGAGCCAGAGAAAACTAAAGGATGGGTGAGATTTCTACTTCTGAAATTTATGAAGAACTGGATTCCCAGAAAAACCCTCCTGATAAAAATAACAACAAGAAGCATATTTTTATATGAATCTCACGGTTTGAAAATAAGGATTCCACAGAGGCCTAGAACAAAGGGAAAACAAGAGCCGTAGGCAGTGGGACGGGGCCCTGGAGAGCTTAGAGAACCATCTGAGGGCTGCTTCAGGCCAATCACCCCAGAGACTCCCTGAGATCAGAAGTCCTGAAGGAGACTCCTATATAAAGCAGGGGCCAGGAACCCTAAAAGGGTACATTCTCAGTGTAATGAAGAGTAAACCTATTATGCAGTAGGCAAGAGGAAGGAGCTTGCCTGTCTTGATCTTGGTTCTCATTGGAAGCAAACAAACAAAATCTTCCTGGTAATTCACAACTGCAAGCCAGCCTTCCATAGTTTGAGAGCTGAATTTATGGTCTCCAATATGCTGAAATGAAATATCAATAAGCCTGAAATTCTACATCCAGTGATGACTGCAGGGTGAGATTCCACTGAGAACCACGATTGTCACCTTTAATGATGTAAGAATTCTAAAATTTAGACGACCCTGCGAAGAATAAGACTCCAAATTAACAAAGATTAAGATTTCACTCTGGGAAAATGGAGGCTTGGTATGGAAATTAAATTGCCTTATTTAAAAAATCATTATATTCCTTACATAAGGAATGAGCACATCCTTAGATTTGTGCTCAAATTTAAGCACAGTAGCTGGAGTGATTCATTCAAGATGAGTCAAAAGCCTTCATTGGCTACACCTCACTTGGACTAAAAGGCATTTCCTTTTAATGGCCCATGTGGTGTTGAAGGATCTGATCCTCTGCGGACAGAGCCCTTTTACCTCCTTGACTTCATCTCCTCCTCCTCCTCCATTCTTTGTCTTCTATGCTGCTCCAGGCACGCTGGCCTTCCTTTGCCAGGGCCTTTGCACTGACCATTTTTCCTGTCTGGCTTGTTCTATTTCCAAACCCTTGAGTTAAACTTGTAATTTCTAACACTTAAAATTTTTCTGTTAAATATATTTAAAGTTACAATTTTACCTAATATTACTTTTTAATCAGTTCCACACATTTTGATATATAATTTTATCATTATCCTTTAATTACAAGGGTCTATTGACTTGATTTCCCCTTAAAACCAAGACTGACTTAAAAGGGTGTTAATCTTCAATCATAGAGGATCTTTTAATTTTTTTATTTCCATAGGTTATTGGGGAGCAGCTGGTGTTTGGTTACATGAATGAGTTCTTTAGTGGCAATTTGTGAGATTTTGGTGCACCCATCACCCGAGCAGTATACACTGCACCCAGTTTGTAGCCTTTTATCCCTCACCCCATTCCCACCCTCTCCCTTGAGTCCCCAAAGTCCACTGTGTCATTCTTACGGCTTTGCATCCTCATAGCCTAGTTCCCACCTATGAGCGAGAACATACAATGTCCAACACAGGGGATTTTTTAAAAAGTTATACCTTTGGGACTAATTTCCAATTTTTATGAGTAAACTACAATTTCTCCTTGAAGAAATTACAAGTTGCAAGCTCTCAGAGAGGCATTTTTTTTTTCCTGTCCAGAGTTTCAGCAGAAACCATGCATGCCCTTGTTCTCTTCCTGGGTGAATTCGTCCAGCCCTGCTCAAGCCTGCCTTGTACGAGGGAGCTCACCTATTCGTCCATCTTCTGTCCCCAAGGCAGCTGTGGCAACAGATAAAACCACTCTGGTTTTCAGCACCCCTTTAGTTCTTAACACCTGATTACTTCCCCCTTTCATTCCTGCAAGCTCAGCTCAGCATTGAAAGGGATGTTTGTAATATATCAAACAGCATTGTGAAGGCTTTGAAGTGGGAGGATTTTCAGGTAATCCTGTCTTTGGTGTTGCATATAAGTGAAACAAATTCCAACTAAACAGATGGGCATAAAAGGAAAGTCTACTCCTGCCCAGGGTGGTCATCCCAGTCTCCAGCCCTAACCAGTGGGAACAGTGTGATCTTCCTCCCACCAGCCTTTTCCTTTGGATTTTGCAGACCAGATTCAATCCCAACTCTGCTGCAAACAAACTATGTGACTTTGAGAAAAATCACTGACTTCTGTAGGTCTTGTTTTCTCCTTTGGGGAAGGAAAGGGTCGTGAACAATAAGATGTAGCATTAGTAAGCTTGTTTTTTCTTATACAGTCTGTTTTTGGTTTTGTTTTTATTTTATTTTTTGGTTTTTATACTTGTTTCAGAAAGTTGACTATGGTTAGCTAGTATAACTTTGCTGGAATTAAACAAGGAAGAAAATACGAGGATTCAGACTATGTCTAAGGTCTTTTTCATTTAGCACTAAAAACCCTCTCTGCTTATCTATATGAACAACCCTGATAACCTACACAGGTACTTCCCAAGCCTGCCGATGCATCATAATCACCCTCAAACACTTGTTAAAAATGCAGGTTTGTGTTCAAAATACAGTCCATTGGTTTTGAAAAAAAAAAAAAAAAGAGCCCTTGAGGATTTTGACATGCAGCCAGCTGAGTGCTGAGCAAAGCTTTGGCTCCAGGGAATGTGGCCTTGATAATTGCACAGGGGACTGCACAAGGGCGCTCTTCATGTCACTATTGAAACCATCTTGCATGTGGATTAGGAAGTCCCCACATTGACCTTGGACTGCTGCTTATACAGAAGGAAAGTTTAGATTCTGTTCCACCTTGAACATTTTACCAGTTGAAAATCCAGAGCTCCCTTGTACCCAAACCTGTTCTATTTAGTAGTATATTTTTGCCTAGGGGTCATCCTCTACAGAATTGTGAGGTGACATTGTCTTTTAAATCCTGAGTTCTTCCCAGCACATGGTTCATAGACTCGTTCTGAATCCATCCTGCCTGGGAAGAAAATATTTAGCTATCATATTTATTCCAAGGGAAGTGGTTCACTCTGCCTAGGGAGGTTTATATTTTCAAAGAGGCCCTTAGGTATGGGCAGTATTGAAGCTGATGAAATAAATTATTGGTAAAATTAAATACCTGCTTGGCTGACCTATGGGTTGTTGGGGGGGAGGAGTCTGATATGTGACCACCCATATTCCCTGCAAATTAGGAAAATCCTATTTGTAAATTAATCTTGTATAACTAACTAGTTCATTCAGATATTCAAGTTACTTCGAGTGAGCCAGAGTCCCCACTCCAGGGAGCTCACACTTTAAGGGAAAGACAGATATTTACAGCGTAAGTGAACCTGAGAGGCATGATCAAAACGCAAAGAGGTGGAGGCACCACAGAGAAGCTGACTTTACTCTTGAAGGGCGTGAAGGAGTGTCAGGGAAGGAGAGTTAAGGGAAGGCAGGGAACTAGCAGAGCTTAACAGAGGTGCCCAGTTTTAGCAGAAGGATGGGCTGTCATGGTTGAGCAGATGTCAGTTGGTTGCTTCCTAAGAAACTGTCTACCCTGAGTATTCAGAGGCTCGATTCTTTTCAGGGAGTTTTTCTTTGAGTGGTCTCTTTTCTTAATAAAAATAAACGAAATCATTAATATCCACATTACTTTTCTCCTACTGTGAACCGATTTAATTATTCCTTTGAGAAGTCTCTGATTCCCAAATCATTAAATAATTAGTGATCTGATTGCATACTGTTTTAAGACTCATTTGCTTACTTCTTAGACTACAAAATGAAAGAGGCTCAATTTCCTAACCCTTACAAACCTTAGGGAAAGGACCAAGTTAATCCTGGCAAGGACATGACTATATAATAATTTATTACTGAGGAAAGGCAAAGATTTGAAGAATAGTAATGTCTCTCTCTTCAGCATAATCACAAAGCACTTTTTTGGAGGGCTAAGGAAGGAATGCAGGGATGTAGGGAGAACGGGCATCTGGTCAGAGCCAATGTTTGGACTCTGGGTTTAGAAAACTAGTCCATTTCTGCAACTTGGCCCATTTTACAGATGAGCAAACTGATTTAAAAACATGAAAGCTCATATAAATATGACCTGTTCTTCCCATTACTTTACATACACTGGAAGGTAGAGTAATACAAAAGGTCTTTGTAGCTCTGTACTAGATAGTAAGAGAATGCATCAGATTCATTTAAGGAGCATCAGAGAATACAGACTCCCAGATCCTATTCAGACTTAACCAATCCATACATTCAGAAGTGGGACTGAGGAATGTTTTTCTTTTTTAAGCTAGGGTGATTCTAATGAGTACCGCTGATTAAGAACCACTCTACTGAGTAAACAGACAATTTACAGAATGGGAGAAAATTTTTGAAACCTGTGCATCTGACAAAGGTCTAATATGCAACGTCTATAAGGAATTTAAATTTACAAGAAAGAAAACCCAACAAACCCCTTAAAACATGGTCAAAGGACGTGAACAGACACTTCTCAAAAGAAGACATACACATGGCTAACAGTTAAATGAAAAAAAAAAAGCTCAATATCACTGATCATTAGAGAAATGCAAATCAAAACCACAATGAGATACCATCTCACACCAGTCAGAATGGCCATTATTAATAAGTCAAACAATAACAGATGCTGGTGAGGTTGTGGAAAAAAAGGAATGCTTTATACTGTTAGTAGGGTTGTAAATTAGTTAAATCATTATGGAAGACAGTGTGGCAATTCCTCGAAGACCTAAAGACAGAACTATTATTCAACCCTACAATCCCATTATTGGGCATATACTCAAAGGACTATAAATCATTCTATTATAAAGACACACACATGTGTATTTTCATTGCAGCCCTATTCACAATAGCAAAGACATGGAATCAACTTAAATGCCCTATCAATGATAGACTGGATAAAGAAAATATGATACATATACACCATGGACTACGTTGCAGACATAAAAAAGTACGAGATCATGTCCTTTGCAGGGACATGGATGGAGCCAGCGGCCATTATCCTTAGCAAACTAATGCAGGAACAGGAAACCAAATACTGCACGTTCTCACTTGCAAGTAGGAGCTGAATGATGAGAGCACATGAACACATAGAGGGGAACAACACACACTGGGATCTACCAGAGGGAGAAGGATGGGAGGAGGGAGAGGATCAGGAGAAAGAACTAATGGATACTAGGCTTAATACCTGGGTGATGAAATAATCTGTACAACAAACCAATCCCCATGACACATGTTTACCGAAGTGACAAACCTACACATCCTGCCCAAGAAGCCCTGAACTTAAAAACAAACAAACAAACACGGTATCATCAAATGCTCTATTTATACTTAAATTGTTTGGTTTACTTGGTTCATTGGTTTGTTTTCCCCCCTTTAGTCAGCCCAGTTTCTGTTAACACAGCATATCTGAAACCACCAACATTTGGAGTTTTGCCAGGCTTATTCTCGATGCATGCATTTGGCTAACTCATTCTTATTTATTCAGGATTGCAGTACTTAAGAAGGTTGTATTCGCCAATTTCCTGCATGGCCTCAATTGAGCCTTGTCTGTAAAAGGATCATATGACCACGCGGTTGGATTCCAGGATAAAATCCTGGGCATGCGTTTCTGTCCTAGACAAACTGAGAAAGCCAGTCTCCTTTCCGACTGTAGCCCTCAGAGGCCTTCTGCATATTCCAGGAGCCAGTGGCTTCCAGAGCCTCCAGCGCCACCTGCTGGAAGAACATTTTATTTCATGCACCTTCACTAGGTTGAATGCTGTGAACCGGGGTAACTTGGAAATTCCCATAAAAAGACAAAAGCAGTAAGTCACCCAATTCATGGTCCCTCATTGTTGGCATATAGAGGCCCACCCTAAAGGGAGATTCTGCAGAAAGGAGAGTGGGAGGAGAGGGCTGGGAGAGGGAAGTAGGAAAGAAGGAAAAATCAGTTGCTGCTCTTCAGCTAGGCAGTCACCAGGTTAGGCGCCCTACATACTCTATCTAAGCCAAAGCACAGCTGGGAAGCTTTAAGGGATGCCTAGAAATATCAATATCAATATCATATGGAAAATATATGCCTCCAAACAGCAGAAGCAAGATATTAGAATCCACTGACCTGGTCCATAATGATTACATTTTATGCCAACGCAGGCTCTAAGCCAATCAAAACAACTCCCAACTCAGTAAGTCTTGCTTAGAATAACTACAAGGAAGTTATAGTATCCTAGGAACTACTACGGCTAGAAGCAAAAGTGAAGCAGCTCTGGCAAGTTTTGAAGAGTAAGATAGAAAGGCGGTTTCAGGAGAGTGGCCTGGTAACACAGCTACTTTATACCTAGGAAAATTTTAATCTTGGGACAAATCAGAAACGATAAATAACATACAAATGAAGAAGATCCTGAGTGTTTTAAACTGCAGTTTTTCAGTTCTATGAATATAAGTAAAAGTTGGTATTGGTTTGCATGTGGGGCTTGCGGCCGCTAGGCCCCTTTGTCACCACCATGGCCACCCACACCAGTGATTTTTTGACAGTGATGATTCTGTGTATAGGTATAGATGTAGGAAGGTACAAACCTAGCTTTAGAAAGTGAAAATGTGTGACTCTCTTATTCTACATCTCATAAAGTTACTCATTTTGTTTATTCTTCTCAATAGCAGAGATTTTCTTTTTCTTATTATTTATTTATTTTTTTGGCGACAGAGTCTCGCTCTATTGCTCAGGCTGGAGTGCAGTGGCATGAACTCGGCTTACTGCAATCTCTGCCTTCTGGATTGAAGCAATTCCGCTGCTTCAGCCTTCTGAGTATCTGGGACTACAGGCATGCGCCGCCACACCTGGCTAATTTTTTGTATTTTAGTAGAGACGGGGGTTTCACCATGTGTTACCCAGGCTGGTCTCGAACTCCTGAGCTCAGGCAATCTGCCCGCCTCAGCTTCCCAAAGTGCTAGGATTACAGGCGTGAGCCACCATGCCTGGCTGATAGCAGAGATTTTCTAAGTACAACAACATTAACAAAATTGCTAAAGATAAGCCTGATCATGCCATTGAGAATGGAGTGGCTTAGAGAAGGGGAAATTGTAGTAGAAGTTTTCAAAACAAAGGATTTTTGGCTCTCGGTGGCACTCCAGGAAAGTCTAAAGTCCTTCAATGGTCCTTTAAAGGTTCCTCAGATGGGGTCTGGGCACAGTGGCTCACGCTTGTAATCCCAGCACTTTGGGAAGACTAGATGGGCAGATCCCATGAGGCCAGGAGTTCAAAAGCAGCCTGGCCAACATGATGAAACCTCTTCTCTACCAAAAATACAAAAACTAGCCAACCGTAGTGGCACATACCTGTAATCCCAGTTACTAGAGAGGCTGGGGCACAAGAATCACTTGAACCCGGGAGGCAGAGATTGCAGTGAGCCGAGATTGCGCCACTACACTTCAGCCTGCATGACAGAGCAAGACTCAGTCTCGAAATAAAGAAATAAAGAAATAAATAAAATAATGTTTCCTCAGATGAAGTGTTATTTAGAAAACCAGTCAGAGACTGAGATTCCTCTAACGCTCCTGTTGCCTCCGTAATGTTCCCTGACTCACAGACTAAGTCACCTCATTTGTTTAGAAGGATCTGGAATTTCCCTTGGGTTCTTCATCATCATGTAACAACTTAGAACATTTAGTCATATTACGAGAATAATTCCAGCCTGGAAAGAAAAGGCCAGGGTAGATGGCTGAAAACAACGTTAAAGGTTGACTCCATGTATGATTGTATTTATTTCCCTCCTCTGCCACTCTCAGCCTAATTGGTTCTAAAAGTCGGTATGGGGTAACAGACAGGACATGAGCTTTGAAGTCAGGGAGACCCGAGTTCCAATCCCAACTCTGCCATGTATCAGCTGAGCGGCATAGGCAAACTTACTTAACATTTCTGAACATTGGGTGCTTCATGTATCAAATGGGAAAATACAACGGACCCATCTCATAAGCTCTTCCTAACAGGTTGTGGAAAGGAAATGAGAAAGCGTGTGATCTCCTTGGCCTGGTGCCAGGCACCTCGAAGGAACCGACAGAATGACAATGACCGTGGTGCTGAGGAAGAGATGCTAATGTGGGAAGAGCGAAGACCTTCGCAGTACTCTTCTCCTATCTTCTAGGGTGGAAATAACCCCTAAATGCCCTACAGCCTGTCCTCTGCCCTGCATGGGTTAACCGGCCCAGGGACTAGGAGGTGGAGGGAAGACTGAGGCTATAAAAGAAAAATGTCTGAAGGGCCCAGCACACTGATGAAGGATGGGACCTCGCAACCTGCACTGTGCCACCTGCTTCCTCGATGTCATTTCTGGCACCTAGCACAATGCATAGGACGTGGTAGGCATTGCATGCATATTTATGGAATGAATCCTCTGGCCCCAGTTCATGTAGATGAGCAGAGAGAGCCAGTCCCTGGGCAACTCTGCAGCTTCCTTTGTGTTTGGCCACTTAGGGTGGCAGTATCTTCTGTGCCCTGTCTGTGCCCTGGCCCTGGGATCCTGAGCAGATTAATTACCCCCCTGAGGCTCAGTTTACAAAATAAGGATAACAATTTCACATAGCTGTTTATAATATTAAACTGTAAGATATAAAAGGCACATCTTACATTACCAAGCACATAGTAAAAACTTAATGCCATCTGTTTAAAGTGCCACCTTCATTATCATAGTGTTATTATTCTGGTTTCATGCTGATGGTTACATTATTCTAGAACCTGACTTCTGGCCCCAGGGTCACCAATTTCAGGCCACTCCCAAGCACGGTAATCAATCTTGATAGGGCAGTGGCATCTATCACAGTCCTGAGCGTCCTTGATTGCCAGTGAGTGGTTTTGTGGGATTCCCAGCATAAAGCATATGGCTGAGTGCAGTGGCTCACGCCTGTAATCCCAGAACTTTGGGAGGCTGAGGTGGGAGAATCACCTGAGGTCAGGAGTTAAGAGACCAGCCTGGCCAACATGGTAAAACCCCATCTCTACTAAAAATATGAAAATTAACCAGGCATGGTGGTGGGCCCCTGTAATCCCAGCTACTCAGAAGGCTGACAGGAGAATTTCTTGAACCCAGGATATGAGCTTGCGGTGAGCCGAGATCGAGTCATTGCACTCCAGGCTGCGTGACAGAGCGAGACTCCATCTCAAATTAAATAAATAAATAAATACAAATAAAAAATAAAGCATATAAAGAGAATCTTGTGGTTAGAGGATGCCCTCTTCAGGTAGTGACCCTTATTCTGCAACATCATGTTTATTCAAGGTTGCTCATTCCTGTTCGTCCATGTATGGAATGTCTCTTGGACAGTCTGAGAGTTATAGGGCTGAAATTAAACTGAAGCTACTATGTGTACAGTCAGGGGTGGCTGCAAGGAACTGGGATTTAAATACACCTTCTGAAAGGGGCCTCCATGTGTAGAAATGTTCTATCATGCCTAAAATTCAGCCCCCAGAGAGTCATTCCTTCTGCATCTGGAGAACATGGTCTTCCAGGGCACATGATGACATGGTATTACACCTAGGGAAATCATGCCTGAAGGTGCCATTACAATGGCAGTGCCATAAGAAGAGAAGTTAATATCATGTGCACATTAACATCATTATCTTAGGCCAGGCACAGCACTGAGCCCATTATGTGCATTACCTCATTATATTCCAACAGCTTTTGGGGCAGGCATGATTAGCCTCATTTTTATACATAAGGAAACTGTGCTTCAGGGAGATGAAGGAACCTGACCAAAGTCATGCAATTAGTAGATGGTGGGCCTGGGCACAGTGCCAAAAACTGGGTGGATGAAAAGAATAGAAATTGATTTTCTGACAGTTCTGGAGATTAGATGTCCTGGATCAAAGAGCATGGGAAACCTGCTGAAGAGAAACCTTCTGAAACCTGAAGGAAGGAATCCTCTCTCGCCTCTCTCTGGCTTCCCATGGGGGTCGCCAGTCCTTGGTGCTCATTGGCTTGCAGCTGCCTTGCTGCAGTCTCTGCCTCTGCTGTCACATGGCCTCATCTCTGTGTGCCTGTATCTTCACCTGCCATTCATCTACCTGTGAGTCTCTCTCCTCTTCCTTTAAGGACACCAGCCAATTGGATTAAGAACCCACTCTTCTCCAGTATCAGCTCACCTTAATGTAGTTAATTACATTTGCAATTATCCTATTTCCACATGAAGTCACATTGTAAGGTACTGGGAGTTAGGACTTCAATATATATTTTTGGGAAACCACAATTCAACCCATAACATTCAGTAAAATATGTCATGTGTCACGTGAACTACAATGTGCTCTTACCAAAAAAAAATATGATATCTTGCAGTTCACACTCTGGTTCACTCTTAAATTTTTAAAAAACCATATACACACTCCAGGTGGCCACTTGAAGAATGACAAAATTGAAGGACACATTCTGTTTCTTTGCCCTTACAATTCCAGTGTTAGCTTTATTTTAAATCTACTGTTTACATTCAAATAAGTGTATTACCACCAAGGTTGTAGACACAAACAGCACAGTAAGTTCAAATCACTCATAACTGCGATAAATTTAATCCCTGAATGAAAGCAGGTAGCTGTATTCTCATGTGTAATTGGTAGATTTGCCAGATGCAATACAAGACACCTGTCAAATTTAAATTTCAGGCAAACAACGTTTCTCTTCTCTTCTCTCTCTCTTCTCTTCTTCCTCTTCTTCTTTTTTTTTTTGTTTTTGAGATGCGGAATTGCTCTTGTTGCCCAGGCTGGAGTGCAATGGCACAATCTCAGCTCACTGCCTCCGCCTCCCAGGTTCAAGCCATTCTCCTGCCTCAGTCTCCTGAGTAACTGGGATTACAAGCATGTGCTACCACCCTGGCTAATTTTTGTATTTTTAGTAGACATAGGGTTTCACCATGTTGGTCAGGCTGGTCTCGAACTCCTGATCCCAGGTGATCCACCCACCTCGGCCTCCCAAAGTACTGGGATTACAGGCATGAGCCACTGCACCTGGCAAACAATATTTCTTTTGGTATAAGTATATCCCAAATAAATATGAGGCATATCTATACTAAAAATCATTTGTAGTTTACCTGGAATTCAGATTTAACTGGGTGTCTCATATCTTTATTGTTAAATCTGGCATCTCTAACTGGGAGGTCTCTGAGTTAACTTCCATGTGAAATACAAGGTTTATCAGAGGTTAAGAAACAAAAATGTGCCAAGTTGAAGCTTTCGCACATATCATTAAAATTCAAGAGTAACCATGACAATTGTTTGCAATGATGACCTACAAAATAATTTTTCAGGCAAGAGTATTTTATCACTGAAATGATTGAAAACTGCCAAACACAACAATAACAAAAAGAAAGCAACCTAATTTTTAGTTGGTTTTATAATTGTTTATAAATTTTCAACAGATAATACACCCTCTTATTGTTTGCACAGGAAACTGGTGGCATCCACTGTCCCCCTCTTAGTCCATGACTGACTGTGAATATTAAACATCTAACGTGAGCAGAATACAGTCTCTAAAACTCTCTTTCACATCCATTCTTCAATTTATTCCTTGTAGTGGCCCTTTGGATAGGCAGATGTGGTTTAAAAAGTATGTAAATGAGAAAGCTTGTGTGACCCACTTACCCAAGCCATGCTCTTCCCATAAGGTAGAGCAAGGGCCAGTAGCCCTGTCTTTTAACCTTTTACCCCAAGTCCTTTTGCCCAGGACACTTTGGTTCTAGTGCTAGTTTTACCACAACTAACCTGAGTCAAGCCACTTTACTCATCTCAGCCTTACTTTCCTCATGTGTAGAAAAAGACAAGGTTGGGTCCAGGTAACTTTCAAGATGTCTTCCAGCTCCGAGATTCTACGGTTCAGATCATGGGACCAGTTCAGGTGCAGGCATTCCTCTACCATTGGCTGGGAGCAAGAAAGGAGAGCCAGGACACAGCACAGGGAAGTGGGAGCGGTGCAGAAGCATCCCAAACTTTACCTCTGTCATCCTTTGACCCTAGAGCAGTGAAGTGCCACCGTGCAAGCAGTACACACTGCACTTGCCTTTAAAACTAGAGAATGATGCCAAGGAATCATGCTGGGAATGCCCCTTTCATCGGTCACACTCCCACACACATACATGCACGCACACAGGCATGCATGCACACGTACACACAAAGTCAAAGGACCGAGATTCTTTTCAGGTACTATGTGACAGCCTCATGAAGGATGCTTCAAAATTCTCACCATCAGCCAGTGGACAGGGGGTGAGCAGCCCCCTTAATCTACTTCCAGGGTGGGTCTGATCTCATCAACACCCCTGTGAATCCAGTTACTTGGTCTCTAGCACAGAGCTTACTCATGCCAGGGTGTACTTGTTATCTCTGCCACTCAGTTGTTATGTTTTATTATTACCTTTGTACCTTTGTGAAGTTTTAAGATAAAATGTGGGTGTGCATGCAGATAAGGCCTGGAAGGTGCGCTGGGCTGGGAGAAGCCAGGAAAACAGGTAAGGAAGAACATAAAAGGCAAAGAGAAAGGAAAGGGTGCTGTGGCCAAGGAATCCTCTTATTGCCTGCATCTAACATACAAACGTATGTATGTATAATACCCAGAATTCATATACATATATATCAAAATAATAGCTGCAGCTGTAACAAATAGAACAATAGATATGTTTAACTGAAAGACTTAATGGAGTAACGTATTTTTTCCTTTCAAGTTAATTTACACATTTAACACAATTCCAGAGCTGGCAAAGGCACTATGAAGTAGACTATCTGCTATGTCAGGGGTGGCTTCACAAATCAGCACAACACTTGGAAAGCAAGTTGATAATATGTGTAAAGAATCATAAAAATATCAAAGCCCACTGGCCATAATTCTATCTCTGGGAATCCGTCCTAAAGAAATAATCCAAAATTAAAAAAAAAAAAGCCATATGTTCATAGATGCTCACTGCAGTACTTATACTAATGAAAAATTGGAAGGAATTTAAATGCTAACTAATGGAGAGTGGTTATGGAAAATCATAAAAGGGGTATTATGTGGTTATTAAAATTACTGCCCAGGAAATCATGTTAAGGAACAAAGTACAACTCAAGGCTCTATTGTTATAACTGGTAAAAAGCTTAGAAGTTTTTAAAAGTTACCTTTTTGATGTGGATAGTAGGTAACTTAGTTCCTTTCTAAATATTCTGTAATTTTCCTGTTATAATAAAAGAAAAGTAAAATGTAGACCAAAATTGAGTTAGAAGAGTGTATTTCTTTATGACTCAGCTAACCACATCCCATATTTGGCCTGCCAAATATCACTACTCACCTGGTAGCCTTTTTCCTTAATTGTGGACATAGTGCCCAAGAAGGAAAATGTTAATCTTGCAGACTAAACCAATTACACAACAATAAATAGTTTCTCTCAACGCAGCCCATGCATCAAGCAGGCTACGGTGCACAGTTTACCTGCAGTAAGTCAAGCTGCAGGGTCACATTGGCTCGTTCTTTAGTGGACTCAGTGGAGGGCAGTGCCTATAAAGAGACCTGGCCCATGGAATGTGTGTTATATCACAAGAGGACACAGCACAGAAAGAACCCAAGGAAGAAGCATAAATGGGATAAAGGCCAGTGTCTTCAATCTCTCTGTTTTAGTCTGTTCTCATGCAGCTAATAAAGACATATTCAAGACTGGGTAATTTACAAAGGAAAGAGGTTTACTTGACTCACAGTTCCACATGGCTGGGGAGGCCTCACAATCATGGTGGAAGACAAAGGAGGAGCAAAGTCACATCTTACATGGGACAGGCAAGAGAGGGCATGAGCAGTGGAACCCCCGTTTGTAAAACCATCAGCACTCACGAGACTTATTACACTAATACCAGAACAGCACAGGAAAAACCCACCCTACGATTCAATTACCTCCCACCGGGACCCTCCCATGACACGTGAAAATTATAAGGGCAATTATTCAAGATGAGATTTGGGTGGGAACACAGCCAAGCCATATCACCCTTTCACTACAATTTCTCCATTAGGACATTGGTTCAATATCCTACTGAACTATGTGTATTTCTATAAGCCATCTCAAATTTCTATTGGAACACGATGATTATCTACATAAATAAAAGAGTCAGTTTAAAACAACATGAGAATCAACTCTATGTGCAGCACTGTTGAAGGCACATGGGACAAGGGGTGAGTGATTAATATTCTCAAACATGGTGCTGCCCGCACAAGAGCCAAGCATCTAATCGGGAAAATATGGGGGAAATGGAGTGCATGAGATATGAAGGTAAATCAAGAGATGAAGAAGGCTGGGCACAGTGGCTCATGCCTGTGATCCCAACACTTTGGGAGGCCAAGGTGGGTGGATCACCTAAGGTCAGGAGTTCCAGACCAGCCTGGCCAACATGGTGAAACCCTGTCTCTACTAAAAATACAAAAATTAGCCAAGATTGGTGGCAGGTGCCTACAGTCCCAGCTACATGGGAGGCTGAGGCAGGAGAGTCACTTGAACCAGGGAGGCAGAGGTTGTAGTGGGCAGAGATTGCACCACTACACTCCAGCCTGGGTGACAAGAGAGAAACTCCTCAAAAAAAAAAAAAAAAAGAAAGAGAGAGAGAGAGAGAGTGATGAAGGAGAAAAATATTATAAGAAAAGAGAAAAGAGAAGGAACAAGGAAATGTAGGACTGGGAGAGATAACAAAATAAAAAAGACATCCCAAGGAAGACAGGTTGCTTTGTGGACCACAGAACTCGTAAGACATAATAGCACCACGATGAAATAAATTGAGTTTTGGTTTGGCTTCATATTTCTACTTTCTGGTTAAGGTACTGGGAAACCTCATTTTGATTCAAGTGCAAACACATCTTGTCCATTTTGATTTATCTGAGAAATTTCAATCAAGTCTCTTAGCACAGCACAGTACTCAGGCTGTCATTCCTTTGAAAAAGACAGGTGATGTATGAGCGCAACTGACGCAGGGTCTTCTGCATGCTGGGCTTTGTGGCTGCCCAGGCAGCTTTTAAGCTTATCAATCTTGTCCCTTGGCTGGCACATTCAGTCTCTATTGTTAGAGGCTGCGGAATATGGCTTAGGTCCTGGTCAAAAGATTATTTGAAAGCTTTAACAGACAGTGAAATCATTCTGTTTTTCATTGCTTGAATGATGAACTGAGCTATTATTCCTGAAGGGTACGGCCTGGGTTTTTATTACTATGCAGATAAGCTAAGGTTATTTCACTCTGCTGTCAAATTAAAAAGCTGCGCTTTCTTTTTTAACAGCTCACATGATACTGGGACAGGGACATCACTGAATTTTTTTGAAGCAAATTAAAGGCCAAATGGGAATTTCTGCATCAATCAATCAGCATCCATTGGGAATCAACTTGATGTGAGACGCTATACTAAATAAGGCAAGTTAAAGAGATATATACAGACAACATGAGCCCTGCTTCCAGGATGCTGAGAATGAGCACCTCAGAGAGATCAAACAGAACATTTATGTGAGAACAAAAGAGTTCAATAATGGCATGAGAAGGCGATGTGAATAATTTCAGGCCGGAGAGTAGGAAAGTCATTAAAATGTATTGGTTGCAAGCCCTACCTGATCTGCCACCCAGCCCCTACCATCAGCCCTGCCTTCATCTCCTCCAGTTCTCCCTTTCCCTCCCTTTGCTCCAGTAGCTCTGGCCACCCCTCTGTTCCCGAAGCATGTCAGGCAGGCTCCATCCAAGGGTGTCTGTTCAGGCTCTCCTCTTTGTCTGAAAGCTCTTCCCCAAATGTCTATATGGCTTCTCCCTCACTTCCTGTAGGCTTTTATGCACATTTCACACTCTGAGAAAAGCCTTCCCTGACCACCCTATCTACGTTTGCAACTCCTCTTCCAAGTCCCATTTTCTGCTTTATTTTTGTCAGCACTTACTACTATCTAACATAATGCATGATTTACTTAGCCATGTTATTTTTTATCCTGCTCTCTCTCTTAAATAGAAGCTTCGTGAACTCAGAAAATTTTGTCTGCTTTGTTATTGCTACATCTCCACAGCCAGGAGCGGAGACCAACATGTGTTGGGCATTCCTGAATATTTCTCAAATGAATGAACAAATTGTCTCTTGCATCCCTTGCACTGTGTGAAGTGCTTTATGTAAGATGTGTATTAGAACACTCTCGGCAATTCCATGAGGCAAATGTTATTTGTAGGAATTAAAAGGTGTGCTCACAGCAATGGTTTAGAGTCCTCATCGGAGCGGGGGCCAGTTGGATATTTCCCAAAAAGTTTCACAGGGTAGTGGGCTCCTCATTTTGGTAAATTTACTCTGTATCCAAGTGTGTGTCTTTGACTTTGCTGGCTCAGAAACAGTTTTTCAAATCACCAACATATTCGTTAACAGTGAGAGAGAAAACTGCCCGATGAACAGGCATGAACCCCACATGCTGAGTATATTCTTTTCTACAAAGTCAGACCCACGTGGGAAGCCAACCCAACAACAGCACCACTGCAAACCTCCAGCATCCATCCTCTGTTAGGACTGTCCAGACAAAGCTCAGCCCAGGTCAGAGCTCCCTCTGCTCTGGACAGCGCTCGGAGAGTTAATTCACCTCCTTTGCTCCTGTTTTCATTCTCCGTGCTTCTCTGTCCTGCTCTGTGCCCCAGGAGTCTGGCCTTTGCAGCTTGCTTCCTGGGTTCCTTTCTTTGGATTTCTGGTCTGACACCAGGGGGAGGCACCAGCAGGACAGTTGATGAACCCCTAGAAGGAACTGAGGTATTTCCACGAACTGCCCACTACAGGCTCATCAATTTGGCGGTGGCTCTTTTGATCTACAGCCAGCCTAGCCAGGTCCAGTAATGACATTTTTCCTTCCAAACCTGGGGCGGCAGTGGAGCAGGGAATAGCTCCCAGCCGTGCAACGGCTCTGGAGGCTCCACCATCTCCTGTTCATTCTCTTAGTCCTGTCCACGCCTTTGTTAATAACCTCCTTATTTGGCTCATGCCTATAATCCCAGCATTTTGGGAGGCCAAGGTGGGTGGATCACGAGGTCAGGAGATTGAGACCGTCCTGGTCAACATGGTGAAACCCCGTCTCTACTAAAAATATAAAAATTAGCTGGGCATGGTGGCGCACGCCTGTAATCCCAGCTACTCAGAAGGCTGAGGCAGGAGAATTGCCTGAACCCAGGAGGCGGAGGTTGTGGTGAGCCAAGATCGCTCCATTGCACTCTAGCCTGGGTAACAAGTGAAACTCCGTCTAAAAAAAAAAAAAACCTCCTTATTAACTCTTCAGTTAATCTTCAAGTGTGCTATCTGTTTTCTACCAGCACCCAGACTGATGCGATGTCACTGCCACGCATTGACTTGAGAACTTTCCATTGTCTGTACTTCAAAGAAAAATCAACTCACCAACTCATCTATGAATTAACTAGTGCTTTTCTTGAGCAGTGCCGTCCAACAGAGCTTTCTGCGATGATGGAAATGTCCTCCATCTACACTGTCCCACTAGCCACATTCTTAGTGGACACTTACAATGCAACCAATGAGACTGGGAAACTGAGTTTTTAATTTTATTTAAATTTACTCAATTTTAATTTAAATAGTTATACTTGGCCACCATACTAGATGATGCAGGTCTGGCCATGTCATTAGTCAAGTACTATTGACCTGGTAGTTATTTTTCCTTCAAATGACGTATCTGTGTCTCATCATTTATGGGAGCAGTCTTCCTAATTTCCAAAGTTTTGGTGGAAAACTCACTATAGCTCCCAGGAATTACAACAACATTATCTAGAGAGATTAAGCAACTTGCCAGCATGGGCTGCATGACAGTACTTATGACAGTGTTAGTTAAACAAGGGAACAGTGTTACACAGGAAACGGTTTCTGGGGTCCCTGTTTCTTTAGGAGAAGTGAAACCAAACGTTTGCCCTTCATCCTAATAGCAAATAATTCAGCAGCCAGCTAACAATATCACAATGGTATGTAAGTTCCTACATGCTAGGGGTAGGGGAGGGGTAGTGACTTGTTGATAGTGAATTTGGAAGAGGAACTGGACATGCACAGGCCACGCTTTCTCTTCCTCCTAGGAACCAGCTGCCTGTAGGAAGCCTGCAATCAGTTCTGTTCCTCCATCAGGAAACAGCATGGGGAAGGCTGCAGGTGGAGAGCCTGAACTGACTGAGGTATATGTGTTTCTAATCTAGGAGCTCAGTGCCCTAATGCCTTCTGGTCAGCAGATACAAACTGTGCCTCAGCATTTATAAGTAATAAAGGGGTCATCTAGGTGTTCCATCTGCCTTTCTATTGTCTAATTTTTTAAAATTTTATTTCACTAGCTTTCGGGGTACAAGTAGTTTCTGGTTATATGGGTGAATTGTATAGTGGGGAAATCTGACGTGTTAATGTCACAAGAGTAGTGTACATTGTACCCAACATGTAGTTTTATTTCCCTCACCTCTCTACTGTCCTCACTTCTGAGTCTCCAAAGACCATTAAGCCATTTTGTATGCCTTTGCATATCCAGAGTTTCCCTCCCACTTGTAAGTGAGAACAGATGGTATTTGATTTTCCATTCCTGAGTTACTCCACTTAAGATAATGTCCTCCAATTCCATCCAATTTGCTGCAGCAAACATTATTTCATTCTTTTTTTAAATGGGTGAATAGTATTCCATGGTGTATATATATATTTTCTTTACTGATGACACTTTTACCTAAGTGTCATCAGTTGATGGGCACTTAGGTTGGTTCCATATCTTTGCAGTTGTGAATTGTGCTGTGATAAACATACATGTATGAGTTCCTTTTTATATAATGACTGACTTATTTTCCTTTGGGTAGATATCCAAGCAGAGGGACAGGTGGATAGAATGGTAGATCTACTTTTAATTATTTGAGAAATCTCCATGATGTTTTCCATTGAGGTTGTACTGATTTACATTCCCACCAGCAGTGTATAAATACTCCCTTTCACCACATCCACACCAACATCTATTATTTTTTGATTTTTTAATAATGGGAAGGTTTTCTCAATTATTCCTTCAAACACATTTTCCAAACTTTTTGCTTTGCTTTTTCTTCTCTCTCAGGAACGCCAATGATTCTTAGGTTTGGCCATTTCACATAATCCTGTATTTCTTGAATGCTTTGTTCCTTTCTTCAAATTCTTTCTTTTATCTGATTGGGCTTATTCAAAAGCCTTGTCTTTAAGCTCTAAAATTCTTGCTTCTACTTTGTCTATTGTTAAAAATTCATGTTTTGTAGGCATTTTGTAATTCTCTAATTGTATTTTTCATTTCCAGATGTTCTGATTGATTTTTCTTTAAAATATCTATCTCTTTAGAACACTTTTCATTCATATCCTGAATTCTTTTCATTTATTTAGGCTGATTTTCACCTTTATTTTCTATCTCCTTGAATAACTTAATAATTAGCCCTTTGAATTTTATATCTAGTATTTCAAAGATTTCTTCTTGATTTGGGTCCATTGCTGATCTTTTGGGGAGTGTTATAGAACCCTATTTTTTCATATTGCCAGAATTATTTTTCTAGTTTCTTCTCATTTGTGTAGACTATCTGTTCTAATCATTTTTGAATTGATTTTTATTTGACTATACTTTTAAAACATTTCAGGTTTTTTTCTTTTCTCTTAAGGATGTGGCTTTCATATTTATAGTTTATTGTTACCTAATGTGGCTCTGGGTCCTTTCAGTGGTGAAGATTCTGTATGAGTTCCTAGGCTGTAGAGTCTTTGTGTGATCACATTCTCAGGTGCTGGTTGTAGTAACAGTGTGCTCTATGTGTGTGTGAGTTCACTGTCTCCTGTGGGGCTGGAATAGCAGAAGTCCCATGAAGCTTATCTCATGCCCCAATGTGGACACTTATTTATTTATTTATTTTTCCCCAGTATTTTCTTTACTGGGTTGATAGTTTAGGCTTCAGGCCGGCAGGAGGTTTCCTTCGGTAAAAACCAATTGTGGCTAAAGCAGGTGGGTAAACGTAACACCCAATGGTGGGCAGAGGCTCCAGACTTGACAGAGGCAGCTGGGGAAGCTCGCAGTGACATGCACGGAGATCTTTTCAGGTGGGAGGAGGGGAGCCACTTTAGTTCTCTTACCAGGCCGGCAGGAAGGTGATCCACCTTTCAGCCACACTTCTTACCTAGTGTTCTAGCCATTCAAATCCAACAGGCACCTCTTTTTATCTGTAGGAATGCTAATGTTCCATGTAGAGAGGGCTTGTGACTTTACCCCTCATGCAAGCTTAAATCTGGATGGCACTCCTCTTATGGGGATACAGCCACCCTAAAGTGTTACAGAAAGGCTGTCTACAGGTGCATCCATGCTGAGCTCCCACGGGCAAAGCTGTGTTTGCAGTGGTGGGTGAGGGGAAGAAGTCTCCTTTTCCAAGATGCTTCGTGAGCTTTGGGTCTGCCTGAATGTTGGGGTAGTGCAGCAGACATTCTCCACTGATCCCATCTTTGCCTCTGCTAAAACATCCCATAAGCAGAAAATTCCAGGACTCAAGGCCTACAGTCTGGATTCTTTTATGCCACAGAGTGCTCCTATCATGTGGTGCATTCTCCCTTCCCCTGGGAGTAGGAATCACCGAGAGCCAGACTACTGTGAATCCTGCTGCTTCTCTGGGTCTAGCTGCACAGTGCAGCTACCATGCTTCAGGCTGGTGCTAGGGGATATCCACAAAAGATATAGTGATGTGACTTCTCTTCTGGTCTCCCAGTAGCAGGTGCCAGCAGCAGCTCCGATGGTGGTGGAATGGGAATGACGTAGACTCTGTGAGATTTCCTTGCTTATAAATCACCTTAGTGTGTTGGCTTTCTCAAACGCCAGCTGTAGTAGTAATGTACTGGTCACAGGGACAGGATCAAGACTTCCTGGTTAGGCAGGGTGATGTAGGCATTGGTAATAGCTAAAGTTGTGCAAAAATATTATCGTTCCTGGGCACTGTGTTAATGGAATATTCTAGTTGGCCTCCAGCTAGGAGGTGGTGCTTGCAAAAGAATGCCAGTTGCAGTGGTACTGGTAGGATTTGGGCTTGCCTTATGCTCTCCAGGGGAGGTATTCTGGTGTCTCAGGCAATGGGTGGTGCCACGGAGCTCTCAAAAGTACCTGTCCTTTGTAGCAAGCTACCAGGGTGGGTGGAGGAACAAAGTCAGGTGGCGCTGGGTCAGGCAAGGCTGTACCCTAGCTTCCCATATGCAGGTGCAAGCAGCGGCCCCAGTGGAGATTGGAGGGCAGCTCCCTGGCCGCTTGGGTAATATTCCAAGAGGACCAAAGCTACCTCTCCCTCACAGAAGAGTCTGCACAGGAAGTGGGGAATAGCAGCCAGCAGTAAGCCCTACCCAGCGCCCATGCACTTGGCAAGGCAGGTCTCACACCTGCAGTGTTCCACCAGCAGCAGTTAGCTGGGTTCCAGTCAGCCTGCACTGGAACTCAGAACTGCTCCAGGCTATCCATCTTCCCTATCCAGACAGAAACAGAGGTTTTCCAACTACACCTCTCCTGGTCTGCCTCTGAAACAGCGCACACAGCTCCTGCCCCTGTGGCTATCGCACACGTACTGCTTGTGCCTCAGCTCTGGCCGAGGGGGTTGGTCCCCACTCAAGATTATATCACAAATCTCAGTTGGGAGCTTCTCTCAACCTGTGACCACCACCTGAGTTAGCTGGCTGATTTCTGCAAAGTCCTATATGAGGTAAGATCAGGAGTGGCTTCCCTTTGTCCCTGCTGGAGTCTGAGAAGGCACAAAAAGCACATCCCAGTGCCACTCCTTCTCATACACTCCCTACTGCTTACAAAATCAGCACTGGGCAGGGTTAAGGGCTTCTCCCACGGCCTGGATTGCCAGGCCCCCAGTATGAGTGAATATCATGGAGGCAATGCCTCCCACCCCACACTGTGGGGACTCATAGTTTTCTACCTGGCTCATTCATAATGTAGGCTGCTGCCTGCTGCTTCTTTCAAAGAGTCTGTAGTTTTTTCAGTTTTTCTGTTAAGTTCTTGTGTTACTTTTTGGGAAAAAACTTCACAGCATGAATCTCTACACATTATTTCGTCTTTCCAAGGGGAGAGGTAGGCTAACAGTGTCGCCGATCCACCATCTTGGAAACAAAATGTTTTCTTCTTGTCTTATTTTTCAATTTGTTCAGAACTTGAGGGGAAAAAAAGAGTGGCACTATTTTGGGGGACACTTCAAGCACTCCAATTTAAGAGTTTAGCAAATATTTTCTGATGATGGCACTGCCATCTGATGAAGAAGGGAGAGAGAGTGATCTAAAGAATCCTGTAGTCCCAAGAGGAGGATCTGGAAAGGAAGCGTATACAGGAAATGCAGGGACAAGAAAATAAGGCAAGACTTACGATCATCAAGTGTCTGAATTAAACATTGTTCTGATTGCTACTTTATTGATTAGGCACCAATAAAACTGCATGACAGAAAGCAGTTTATTTCATTGCTGGATTTTTAGCACTTAGAGTTCTGCCTGGCACGTAGTAGTTGCTCAATAAACATTTTAAAAATAAAAAGCAATTATCAGTGCTGGAATTACAGATTTATTTTACAGGTGACTACACCGAAGTCAAGGGAACTTGATTACTTGAAGAGAAACTGCTAATTCATAGCAGATTCCAGGCTTCCTGGACACTATTAAAATGCTTTTTTTCCATTATAACATGCTGCTCCTCTGGGTTGTCTCCCAACTACAAGCCCTTACCAAATTATCTTACCTCTAATCTAATTGACTTTAAAGCTCTTTAATCTCTGACTTTAATGTTTTGGGCTACTCAGACAAAGTAGTTGCTCTCTTCAAAAAATGACTCACTGAGCCTCTGTGCATTTTCCTCCCTCTACCTGGAATAGACAGTGGCTCATCAGACCTGTAAATTTCCATTCATAAACCTTCTTGCCTCCAAGAACCTTTTCCTGATCAACCATATTCAGCTGTAGTCATACATTAAAGCATTTATTTTACCTACTTAAAAATACTTTCATAACTACATTGTTTTTACTTGAACTTTAGATAGAACAGAAAACATATTTGTAGGGCGCCCAGATCTCATCTATTTGCCTTTCTCTGGAAATTGTCAGCTAGCTCCATTCCTACCCAAAACACAAGGTGAGCCAACAGCTACGGCTGTACTCAAAGATCCAATCTGTCTGGTCACAGTGATGAATCCAGGTGTGAAGAGCTGATCCATCCTGGGCTGATGAGAGTGCGTGTCCCAGAAATTGAAAATTCCAAGTTGAGATGAGAGGGAGGGAAGGGGCTTGGAGCTGAATCTTGGGCACAGCAAGATGTTCGAAAGAAAACCTACAAATCCAGCTGCTGAGCTTTCTGGAGCTTCCTGGTCCCTATTATTTCTGAGGCCTGGTTTTCCACCCTTCTTTGGATTCTACATGCTCCAGCATCCTTCCAGCACATTCTTGATTTTGCAATGGCCAGCTAGTTTCTATGAATTGCTATGAAACTGAGAAATAATCCACTCTTCTCATTTTGAAGTTAAGAAAACTGAGGTCTATAGATGACTTGCTCAGAGCAGCTCTTTCTG
Organism: Cheracebus regulus; assembly: GCA_963574635.1. NCBI lineage: Eukaryota > Metazoa > Chordata > Mammalia > Primates > Pitheciidae > Cheracebus > Cheracebus regulus. Next base: position 29,462 of record CAUYQU010027810.1, read on the forward strand.
GGTTTCCTTGGGAGTATCTGTCCTTTCTTTCCTGCCAGCTTGTCATATGTCCCTTTTCTGCCTCTCTCCATGCCTGTATCCCCACCACCTTGCTTGCACACTGCTGAGAATGTGTTTCTCACCGCCCAGCCTGGATTTCCTAACAGCATTGTAAGCTTCATCTCATGCCTCTCTGCACCTGTTTTGAGAGAGTCGTTGTAAAAAACATTCATTGCCTTCTTGGCCTTTTTGCCCTTGTCTTCCCACAGCCATCCATCACGGGTCATTTATCAAGGTCATGTGTTCACTAGCTTCCAAGTTGAGGTCCAGTTATGTGAAAAGCACTGCTTAAGAACATGATACTGGCTGGGGGCAGTGGCTCATGCCTGAATCGCAGCACTCTGGGAGGCCAAGGTAGCTGGATTGCTTGAGCCTAGGAGTTCAAGACCAGCCTGGGTAACACAGCCAGACTCTATTTCTACAACAACCACAAAAAACAAAAATTAGCTGGGCATGGTGGCACATACCTGTGGTCCCAACTACTGGGGAGGCTGAGGTGGAAAGATCGCTTGAGCCCAGGAGGCAGAGGTCGCAGTGAGCCATGATAGCACCACTGCACTCCAGCCTGGGTGAGAAAGCAGGACTCTCTCTCTCAAAACAAATAAACAACCACCACAACAAAAAACAACTAACACTAAAATATAATACTGTTCATCATCTGCATCAATATTGCCAGACATCACACCAGAGTCCCCAAAATTAAAACCCTTGATCTGGATTCAGTAACAATAGAAGGTGATCGCTGATGCTTCTGGCTCAAAGATTTAGATTTTATTTGCATGCCTGCCTCTTTGTATGGCTGTGGACAGGAGCTGGATTGGATATAGACAGCCCTCCTTTAAAGGCCACTCTCAAAGTCTTCCAGGTCCACTGAGGTTGGGAAGTGAGGGTGTAACATGGATGGGAATAGAAATGGCCTTCTTTTTAAAAATAATAAATACAAATATAAAGCCTGAGCATTTTATTTTAAATTATACTGTGAGAAAGACTAGTATATTTGTTTATGGAATTGCATGTCGTTCAGAAACTCATGTTATTTTTTTTAATGCCCTTTAAAAATAACTTACTCCATTATACTCATAAAGATGTGTCGTGTAATTTTTACAACAGAAATAAAAAGGGGGACTGCACTCGATTAGTGAGTAAAGAATTTTTTTTCCAAAATAAAATTTGAAATGTTGTTCATCATTTAAAATTTAATTTTTAGGGCCAGGCGCAGTGGCTCATACCTGTAATCCCAGCACTTTGGGAGGCCGAGAAAGGCAGATCACGAAGTCAAGAGATCGAGACCATCCTGGCCAACATGGTGAAACCCCATCTCTACTAAAATTACAAAAAAATTAGGTGGGCGTGGTGGCGCGCGCCTGTAGTCCCAGCTACTCAGGAGGCTGAGGCAGGAGAATTGCTTGAACCCGGGAGACGGAGGTTGCAGTGAGCCGAGGTCACGCCACTGCACTCCAGCCTGGCGCCTGGTGATGGAGTGAGACTCTGTCTAAAAAAAAAAAAAACTTAATTTTCAGGCCAGGCATGGTGACTCATGCCTGTATACCAGCACCTTGAAAGGCCAAGGCAGGTGAATCACCTGAGGACAGGAGTTCAAGACCAGCCTGGCCAACATAGTGAAACCACATCTCTACTAAAAATACAAAAATTAGCCGGACATGGTAGTGCATGCCTGTAATCCCAGCTACTCAAGAGGCTGAGGCAGGAGAATCACTTGATCCCAGGAGGCAGAGGTTACAGTGAGCTGAGCTGTGTCACGGCACTACAGCCTGGGTGACAGATCGAGACCCTGTCTCAAAAAGAAATTAATTTGTAGCACCTAATGATAAATTAGTACTTGTATATTTTCTATTAAGTTTAGCAATAATATTTATTAGGTTTTACACTTATTGTGTGCCTAGCTGTCTTGATATGTCCTTCAGGAATTTAAAATCTAGATGTACAGGCAAGATTTTCACACGTGAAACAATTAAGCAACCTAAGACAGAATAGATTTACATCCCAGGAAGGTCAAGAAGCAGGAAATTATTATTATTAATAAATATATTTATGATTTTCAGAGAAGGGCTTCCCTTTCAAAGGCATTATACTGATTAACCATTCAACAATCCACATTATGAAGTACACTTGATGAAGGAAAAACATTATGCAGTGACCAAAAATTAATATGCTTCATTCAATAAGTCTCTAAGTATTTAAATCAAATAATTATTTTCAAATTGTGTTTTGTAACCACTCAAATAACACTACTATTCACGGAAGTTATAAAAGTAAAAAGACGCTTTGAAAAATTATTTCCCCATGTGATGTCAGTTGAAAAGCCAGTTAGACAGCTTCACTTTCAGACAGGCATGCCAGCTTGAAAACAGTAAATGCCAGCCAGATGCTCACAGCAACAGTGACTCAGAGATACATTGTTGCTTCGTGGCAGGGAGGCCAGCATTGCAGATAGATTAGATTCTGCAGACACCAAGCATTCTTTAGGATTTCAACTTGGCTGACACAAATTCAAGAGGAATGTGAAATGTGACAAAGAAGACTCCTAATCCATTTTTCACTCCAGGAAGGCAGAATGAGTAATGTTTAAGGACACAAACATGTGAATCTAACAGCATGGATTGATATCCAAATGCTTCCACTCTTAAACTGTGTAATCTTGGGCAAGTAACTTCTCTGCCTCAGTGTCCTCATCTATTACACAGAGAGAACAAAAGGTTTACTTTGATCATTAAATGAATTAAAACATGTAAGATAGTGTCCAGCACATAGTAAATGTTCAATTAATGTAAGCTTTTTTTGTTTCACAGAAGGTTACTTGAATTGTTTCTCCCCCACCCCCCAAACCCAGAAGGAAGCTCATTCTGTTGCCCAGACTGGGAGTGCAGTGATGCAATCTCAGCTCACTGCAATCTCTGCCTCCAGGTTCAAGCGATTCTCCTGCCTCGGCCTCCTGAGTAGCTGGGACTACAGGCATGTACCACCATGCCCGGCTAATTTTTGTATTTTTGGTAGAGGTGGGGTTTTGTCATGTTGGCCAGGCTGGTCTCAAACTCCTGACCCTAGATAATTCACCCGCTTCAGCCTCCCAAACTGCTCGGATTACAGGTATGAGCCACTGCACCCAGCCTTGAATTGTTTCTTAAAGAATACACCAATTCACATAGAGCAGTGGTCTCTGAACTCTTTTCCTCAATCTCATATTCAGTTGTATGAAGCCGATGAAGAGAAAAGAAAGGGTCAGGAATGAGAAAGTCCACGTGGTTATGTGCTGCACACCAGTCACATGTCACTTACACCTGCATGTAAACCTACCTTGTGTTGTCTATCTATGCTATGGGATCTAGAACCATGCACAGCTCAAGGCAGATGGAGGTAATACACTGTAGATGGAGGTAATAAGCTGTGATCATTCTGTCCATTTTTTAAATTTCAAAGTATATAGTAGGCAGAGGACAAAATTAGAGCCAGGTAAAGAGAGAAGAGGGAGCAGATGCCAAGGGAGATAAGGGAAGAGAATACCTCATTTGTGTTTTGAGTGTTTAAATCCATCCTGTCTTGTGTGGGCTTTCAAGTAACCACTCTGGGGACAGGAGGTCATGGGCAGGACACTTAAAGTCTGAGTGATGTTTTTGCCCTAATAATCCTGGTCTTCTGCAGTAGAAGCCTGGAAGAAACCTACTGAAATATTTGATCAATTGGTTTTCAGTCCCTTACCAACTGGATTAAAAACTTGGGAGCAGAACTTGCTTTTTTACATATTCTCCTACCAAGTGCTGCACTTAGAACATACTAGCAATTGGCATGTATTTTCTTTTTTTACTTTTGAATTTGATCTTAGAGTTGTGTCATTGAAAAAAATCCAAACATTTCAACTCCATGGGTGCCCATGCATTTGCAACACTTATTATGAGAGTGCTGGACAACAAGCTGGGAATGTAGGAAGGATTTGGAAAGGCTGTGCAGGTGTTGGAATCCCATCGCCATGTCTAATCTGCAAAGCCTCTTTCGTCATCAGCTCTCACTAATCACCACTGGCTAATGGGCAGTGGGTCGGACCTCATTTGACCTTTGGTAGATGGCAGAGCAGTTTTGAAATTCATCTGGATGCTGCATCATGAGAAACACAGGAGGGCATTTGTATCCTTCCAGACCCTTGATTTGTGTGTGTGTGGTAGGGGGAGGGGGTTTCTGAGACAGGGTCTTGCTCTGTCACTCATGCTGGAGTGCAGTGGTACAGTCAGCTCACTGCAGCCTTAAACTCCTGGGCTCAACTGATCCTCCCACTTCAGCTTCTCAGTGTAGTCCCTGTACACTTCAGCTGTAGTCCCTGTAGTTGGGACTACAGGCACAATCCACCTCACCTGGTTATTTTAAAAGGTTTTTTTGTAGGGATGGGGTCTCACAACATTGCCCAGGCTGGATAGACACCCTTGTTCCTGTGAGGCTTCAGCAAACTCCCATCACTGTGACCCATCAATGCCAGATATAACTGGCCTGCCTTTGGATTTCAGATTGATCTTTGAGAATGAAAATAAAAAGTTAAGTGATTTTAGGAAAATACCTCTAATCCAACACCAAGCCATTAGGTGCCTAATTTGTGAGAGAAGAAAAGACATAGATTGATGATCACATAAACCTTGTCCAGAGCTGGAAAAACCAGAGTGTTGGCATTGTTAAAATCTTTCTCATTTCTCATTTGTTATTTATTATTTGCTGGAATTGAGAAATGTATAGAATATGCTTTTAATCACATTTAACTAAGATTCTCAGGCTAATTTGTTGCCTGATTCTCAAGATTCACAGAAGGGTAGAATTTTGGACTTTTAGACTCCTTCCCTTGCAAGTTTTTCATGAAGTACATAAGGACATGGGGGCCAGAGGGAGGAGTGACTGAGCCTCAGTCCCCTTGTTTGTTCTGTTAGAGCCAAGACACACCTCCAGGTATCCTCACTCCTCTTCCCGTTTCCCCTTTGTTCTGTTCCAAAACAGTCGCCTATCTTTCAATTTAAGGCCAGCTCTACAAGAGACTTGTGTTTAGCTTGCAGGGACTCACTTCTAGAACCATCGGGGGTTTTAGTTAATGAATAACTCACCACTTCCAAAAGTGGAGCTGCGAAAAAGTTTCTTCTGTCCTCTAAGGAAGATAGTTCCCTGCCAAAGAACACAGCCACCCCCTAGATAGGGGAGGACAGAAGCCAATCCTGATGCTGCCTGTTGTTACAATGAGACCCACACAGGGAAGGAGAGGATCCTTGGCCAGGAAGAGTACAGGATTACATCTCCTGACAGTGCAGGCAGGAGAGGATGATGGCCTCAGGCCAACGGCTGGCATGACCCAGGACAGCAGTTCCTAGGTCAGGCGTTTCAACAAGGTTAACAGAACAGGAACCATTCCATAGGCTGCCATAGAAAGACCACAGGATTCCCTCAGTCTGGGGGCTCATGGGTGCAGCCATGGCTCTGATTGAGAGTAACCAGTTTATCATGAGCTACACAACTCAAAAATAAAAATAACCCGCCAACTCTTTCTATCTTAATGAAAGTCAATTATATGCTTGTAATTCAACCTAGCATCTGTGCCTACAAAAATTTATACTACTGCACTGTAACACATTTTTGTCATCTTCATCATACTGTAAAATCTAGTCTGCAGCCTATAGAAGGGGACAGTTTATTAGATAAAGAGAAAAAATTCTTTTTCCCTGGCAGCATTTGCTCTGATAACCCATATTCCACCTTTGAGAGAAGTTCCCCCCGGGGACTCACATGAATACAGACAATTAATGAACATGAACTCAAAATTTTCCTTTATTAAAATAAAAACACAAGTAACTTCCCAAGATTTCTGGCTATTTGGCCTTTTCTGGTAGTCTGACAGTATTTTGTTTAGCAGCAGGTAAAGTGGCCTTCACTGTTCCAGTTTCCCTTCAAGGAAGGAAGGAACACCTGGGTCCCTGTGAATCCTACTTGGTACTGACATTCTGGTAATTTACACAGTGGCCTTTAGCTCTGCTTAGCAATGGCCTACAGGTGGATTTCAAAATAGCCCCTTAACTAAAGGTTAGAGCATTTAAGGACTGAATGTGTCAATTCAAGGAACTTACAAGCCTTTAAATGTCAGCCCATTGCATGCAATAAGAGCTCCTTTCCTTTTTGGGTGTCTAAAGAAAATACATTTACCTCACTGGACCATTTATTCAGCTCCCCCTTCCTAATGATTCATTTGTCTTGTAGCTTAATAACTGATTTTTTTTTTTTTTGAGACAGAGTCTCGTACTGTTGCCCAGGCTGGAGTGCAGGGGTTCTATCTCAGCTCACTGCAACCTCTGCCTCCTAGGTTCAAGTGATTCTCCTGCCTCAGCCTCTCAAGTAGCTGGAATTACAGGTGTGTGCCACCACGCCCACTAATTTTTTGTATTTTTAATAGACATGGGGTTTTGTTATGTTAGCAAGGATGGTCTTGATCTCCTGATCCGCCCACCTCGGCCTCCCATAGTGCTGGGATTACAGGCATGAGCCACCGCACTTGGCCAATAACGGATCTTTTAAACTCTCACTAATTTCAGCCCAAAGATTGCAAACACATTGGATAGTTGACTTTCCCTTGGCGTAGTTTCTCTTCTCATGGTGCCTTCTAACACTGGACATGCTCTGATTATCCAGAAACCTCATGGGTCACTGTTAGAGTTGCTCCTTAATTTTAGACAAAGGGTAGTCTTTACTCTGCTATGCTTCTCATACTGATGATGCAACTGTGTAAACAGCTTTTAAAGTGCCATTAGAAATGTGCTTTGGTGGCCTTGTAAGTTTTAAATATATATAAGGTTATTAAATGACAGGGCCATTTTTCATACAAAGGACCATGAAAAGATTAGCATCTAGGTACCAAAATCAGATTCCAGGGTTTGTAAAGGTAATCTACTACTTTATTGATTTGTTAGCCATGCATAAAGTGTCTACTGGATGCCAAGTACTTTACCAAGTTCTGGGGTTACAACAAGAAATGAAACAAATTTTGCCCATAAGAAGTTTAGTCTTAATTCAAGTATTCCTAACATAAAAAAAAGGCAAATACTTAAGGTGATGAATAATCCAGTTATGCTGATTTGATCTTTATAAATTACATATGAATGTATTGAATTATCATAGATACCTAGAAAATATGTAAATCTCTTAAGCATCAATTGTTAAAATAATATATCATTCCATTAAAAAAAGACATTTACAGCCTAATACGGCATAAAGACCTATTGTAATTTGATGTTATAAAATATCGAGTAAGTACTTTAAAGAATACATAATAGGTATTATGGGAACTCTCAAAAGGGAGGATTTCTCTACAGGGAAGGAGAAAAGAGGTCAGGAAAGACTTTGTGGAGGAGCAGATGACTGAGCTGAGTATTAAAGGATGAGAAGGAGTTAGCTCGTGTTTTGTTTTTGCTTTGTGGAGTGAGGGAGGCAGTGTAGAAAGGAAAGAGGATTCAAGGAAAAGAGATAGTATGTAGAAAGACAGAGAAGCCAAAAATAGCATGGGGGTACAAGGAACTGGATACATTATTTAGTGTTTTGAAGCCAAAAGTGAGAGACAGAGTAAAGGATGAAGCTGGAGAGAGAGACAGGAACTTGCACTGGGGTTACAGAACTTTGACTTTACTCTCTCAGTGATGAGTTTTGAGGTGCTATAAACACAACTGGCTTGACTCTTTTTTTTAGCATATTTCTTTTGTGGCTCTGTGGAAGATGGATTTGGAGAGGATAAGATGAGAAGAAGGGAGGCCAGTTGGGAGACTAGACAAGTAAGAAATCCAGAAAGAGATGATGAGACCTTGGTCCAACGACAGTAAGGCTGTAGAGGCTGGGAAGAGTTCAAGAAATATTTAGCCATTAGAATTTGCATAGCCTGGTCAGAACTGACATGATATGACAAGTAGGGAGGGGGAGGGGAAGCCAAGAATAGCTTGAGGGGCTGGTCGGTGTAACCAACTAAGAGAGATTAGAGTGAGAGAGAAAATATAAATTCTGTTTGTGCTATGTTGACACTCAGATGGAGTGCTCATGTGAACATATTCATCAGGCATTTGTTATCCAAGTCACAATCTCAAGGAAGAGATCTCGACTAAAGGTAAAGACAGGAGGCATTGACATACACGCGGACTTTTAAAAGGTGAGCAGATGAAGTCACCCAAGCAGAGTTCGTAGAGTCGTTAGAATCAGAGGAGTCAGAAGGGAGGTTAGTACTCTTAGGAACTCCAGCCTTTAAAGATAAAGAGGCAGATGAGCATTCCAAGAAGAAGCATTAAAGACTGATTAGAAAAGTTCAGAAGACCAGGAAAGTGGGTACTCACAGGAGCTAAAGGAGAAGTACGTTTCAAAAAAGAGGCATCATCTCCAGGGTCAAAACAAACAGCTAGGCACTGTGAGTTAGAGGAATTAATCCATGTTCATTAGATGTGACAAGCTAATGGTCATTTGTTTGCTCCAGTAAGAGCAGTTTCAGTGGAGAGCAGGTTTGGGGGCACTGAATTGTGGTTTAGAATCTGATAACAATAGGTTGGTGGTGAATTGTAGATGAAGACATGAACAGTGTTAGTTGGTTCTATTATTTTAAGAAGTTCACTTGAGAAGCAGATGAGAGTGGACTGAGGGAGTCTAGGGAGGGATTTTTAGGATAGGAGAAGCTTGAGTATACTAATAAACTAAGAAATGTCAAAATGGAGAAAGATTCAGAAGATAGTAATGAGAGGATAGGATAGAGGACACAAAAGCAGAAAGGGATGAAGTTAAGCATGGAAATTAAGAAGATGAACTTCAAAGTAGAAGGCATTGTGATTAGAAGAAAGGAGGCAGGAATGAGTATGCAGGAGATAAAGTTTTAGGTGGAGGAATGAGAAGCTAAGAGATTATGGGGGATATGTATCATGTTTGCAGCTCCCAAGTATCTCTTGAACACTCCTCCTATATTTGAAGAGTTTTCCACATTATGAATCTTGCTTCCCCAACGTAGAAACCATAATTCATTGTCCTGGCATCATTTGCCACTAAAGTGCAGGCATGTGAGCTCCCTTCCACTGGTCAGATGCTTCTGCATGAGATGCTGACTTGTAAGGGAGCAAAGTGAGGAGGTAGGCACCTGGAGACTTTATATTCTGGCAAGTGAAGTGCAAAAGTGTTTATCTGTTTGGACACAATAGGGACAGAACTTCTGGCTTCCAGTTCTAAGCATCAGCAATGCATGGTTCTAGGGAAGGTTTTGGGTTCTGGCAGTGGTGCTCACCACGGCAACCCTCTTGGCATGGTTGGCGCTTAGTAGCCCCTAAGCTGGCTTTCTAGCTTTCCTGGAGATTCCTTTAACAACTGTGACATTCAACCAGCAGACTGGGTTCTGTTGTTTATTATGAAGAATGCTGACTGATACAGCAACCATGTGTAAAGGCATCCATTTTCTCAAGAAGGGAGGCAAAGTCATCTGCTGAAGTTGAGAGAGAAAGGCCATGAAGAGAATGATAATGGGTTAGAGTCATTGATGAAATCACTGGGAAAGGAATCTGATCCAGAGATAACTGAAGAATTAATGGGAAACCCAAGAGTCTGGTATTGAAGGTCAAGTTGAAGTTAGATTCATGAATCTGTAGTAAGCTTTATCTTCATGGATTGTATGATTTTCTTTTCCTAGAAGAATTAGGAAGGTGAGAAAGAGAATTGAAAATGACAGTAAGAAATCAACCAAGGAGGTCCTATTCTGGGGAGTGAAAAGGGGAAGGCCAGAAGTGAGCTGATACGCCAATAAAATGGGAAGAATCAGGGATTTAGAAATACCTTTCAGTTAAAGAGCAAGTATAGTATCAGTGAGTTCATGAGAAAGCTGAGAGCATAAAAAGTTGTCTCCAGAAGTTGCAACCTTCAAATATTATATTTTAGAGGCAGAGAAGATCCAGGTCTTGCAGAGGTTTAGAGGAGTAAAGAATGTCTCTGGAATTAAATAAACTCAGGAACCTCTAAGCTAAGATATAGACTGAGTTGTCCATCAAAATAGATGATGAAATTTCTTAGGATGATGGTATGAGTGAGAGGACAGTGCTTGGGAACTGATTAGATGGCAGTGGGTGAAGGAGATGAATGATAAAGCCTGCTGGTCTCAAATGCACAGTGGAGCTTTAGTGCAAGAGTTCAATAATAACAGACTAGGAGCAGCAGTGGTTCATAGAGGCTGAAAAGATCTAGAAAGAAGGCACACTCATAGCTAAGGATGATAAAATGCAGTGCAGGGCCAGGAGAAGGTGAATGTGGCAGTGGGGTCCTCATTTGTCCTTCATTTGCTAAGTAATGACTTCCTCAAAGAGAGAAGACAGGCTTGGTGAGCAATAAATGGTCTCAAATCTCCAATGTCGTAACTTTGTCCAAGGAATTTATAGAGTGAAAACGAACTAAGCCACATCCACATAAGACTCCTTCAGATACCAGGAGATGTCCCCAAATACCCACAAGCCTTCTTTCATTTATGCTAGACACCCTCAGTTCCATTAACAACCCCTCACTTTACTCATTCATTCTTCTCCTGGAAAAAAATTACACTGGGTTGTTTTTTCTGGAGCTTTTACTCATGGCAGCAGGCAAAGCAAATGCTTGCATGTCATGTGGTGGGAGGAATAGCAAGAGAGAGAGAGAGATGTTGGCAGGGGGAGGAGCCACACACTTTCAACCAATCAGATCTCATAAGAAGTCATTTAGATCAATGTCGTTTTAAAATGTGGCACTTATCATCAAGCACAATTTTCCAAAGACAGTAAGATGTAAGGAGAACTGGTAGAATAGCTAACTTTTATTTCCTATGAGTTGATATTGACTCACATGAGCCAAGAAAACACCCTGACATCACTCTGGGTATAGCTCCCCTTTATTCTTTTCATTCCCTTCAAATGTACTTGCATCTGAACAAAAATGTTGTTATTGATAACAAGGAGAACACTATGGCTAGTGACGATAATGATGATTGCCTTAGGCCATTCTTGTGTTGCTATAAAGAAATACCTGATGGTTGTTGATGTGTGTCATTGTTTCCGAGGCCTCTGTTCTGTTCCATTGGTCTATATCTCTGCTTTGGTACCAGTACCTGATCTTTGATAAACTGGACAAAAACAAGCAATGGGGAAAGGATTCCCCGTTTAATAAATCTTGTTGGGAAAACTGGCTAGCCATATGCAGGAAGCTGAAATTGGACCTCTTCCTTACACCTTATACAAAAATTAACTCCAGGTGGATTAAAGATTTAAACACAGGAACTAACACCATAAAAACCCTAGAAGAAAACATAGGCAAAACCATTCAGGACATAGGCACAGGCAATGACTTCATGACTAAAACACCAAAAGCAACAGCAACAAAAGCCAAAATAGACAAATGGGACCTCATTAAACTTAAGAGCTTCTGCACAGCAAAAGAAACAATCATTAGAGTAAACTAGCAACCAAGAGAATGGGAAAAAATTTTTGCAATCTACCCATCAGACAAAGGACTAATATCCAGAATCTACAAAGAACTAAAGCAGATTTACAAGAAAAAAACAAACCCATTCAAAAGTGGGCAAACAATACGAACAAACGCTTTTCAAAAGAAGATAAATATATAGCTGATAAACATGAAAAAATGCTCATCATCACTGGTCATTAGAGAAATGCAAATCAAAACCACATTGAGATACCACCTCATACCAGTTGGAAGGCAATCATTAAAAAATCTGGAGACAACAGATGCTGGAAAGGATGTGGAGAAATAGGAACACTTTTACACTGTTGGTGGGAGTGTAAATTAGTTCAACCATTATGGAAGACAGTGTGGCGATTCCTCGAGGATCTAGATATAGAAATTCCATTTGACTCAGCAATCCCGTTACTGGATATATACCCAAAGGATTATAAATCGTTCTGTCATAAAGACACATGCACACATATGTTCACTGTGGTGCTGTTTATGATAGCAAAGACCTGGAACCAACCCAAATGCCCATCAATGATAGACTGGACAAAGAAAATGTAACACATATACACCATGGAATACTACACAGCCATAAAAAATAATGAGTTCATGTCCTTTGTAGGGATGTGGATGAATCTGGAAACCATCATTCTCAGCAAACTAACACAAGAACAGAAAACTAAATACCGCATGTTTTCACTCATAGGCGAGTGATGAACAATGAGAACACTTGGGCACAGGAAAGGGAACAACACTCACATGGGTAGGTGAGGGGGTTGGAGGGGAGGGGAGGGGAGGGAAAGCAGGGTGGGGTGGGGAGGATGGGGAGGGATAACACTGGAAGAAATGCCTGATGTAGGCAACGGGGGGTCGGGGGGATGGAGACAGCAAACCACCATGGCATGTATGTACCTATACAACAATCCTGCAGGATGCAGGACATGCACACGTACCCAGAGCCCAAATACAATTTAAAAAAAAAAGGAAAAAAAAAATAGAAATACCTAAGACTGGGCAATTTATAAAGAAAAGAGATTTAATTAACTCACAGTACAGCAGGCCAGACGGGAAGCATGGCACCAGCATCTGCTCGGCTTCTGGGGAGGCCTCAGGGAGCTTTTAGTCATGGTGGAAGGTAGTGCAGACTCTTGCATGTCACATGATGACAGCAGTAGCAAGAGAGATATTTTGGTGGTGCGAGTTGCCACACACTTTCAAACCACCAGATCTCTTTAGAACCCAGGATCATGTGGACAGCATCAAGCCATGAGGAATCTACCTCCATGACCCAAACACCTTCCCCAGACCCCACCTCCAACATTGGGTAAATTTCAATATGAGATTGGAGGGGACAAATATCCAAACTATATAAATGATGGTGTTGATGATGAAACTCAAAGTAAACTGTGGGTGACGGGCACCTACCTCATGGAACTAGCATGAGCACTCAGGAGGTAGGTAATAAGCAAGGTGGTTTTGTTATGTTTTGTTTTCAACCTGAACCATATGTATGTGTATATATATGTATATAAACATATGACTTGTCAGGGACCTGCTGTCCTAATAACCAGGTTACTTCCTGCTTTAAATCCAGTAGCACAAGCTAAGAGTGTTGATGTGGCTTCCAGAGATGCCTAACCTATTTCCACATAATGGCTTACGTACTGGGAAATTCTGACTCATAGAAAAGACACAGCAGAAAGAAGAACTCAAAAGTCTAGCTCCTATATGGCATTTTGTTGTTTAAGTTATACCCTTAGGCTTGATGAAAAATAAAATTAATTTAAAATGCTACTTTGAATTTACTTACAGTCTTACAAGTTGAGGTTTGTTTGATGCAAACTGATCACTTTTTTCCCTGAAAAAATAAAAACCAACCCAAATTATCATGTATTAGACCATAGTCTTGCAGTAAGAATAGCAGCTAAAACAAGGTAAATACAAGTTAATAATAAACCAGAGGGTACATAGTTTTGGGAACACGTCTGGTTCAGTGCTACAAGATCAGGTTTGGGGCCATTTCTCTTTAGTGTCTCCACTAGTTAATTTAATGGTAGACATGATAGAAATGAAATTATTTCAAAACTATGAACTAACAAGGGATCATTCTCAGTATTGAAAAGTAGAGGAAATGCCAAATAAAATAATTAGAAACATGGAAAACCAAATGAAACCTTAGATGAGAAGTCCTCACATGTATAATTTTACATAAACAGAGATACCTGGAGGTCAGGTGTGCACAGGACGTGAAGAGGGAGGTAATTTGCTGTGCAAAGTTCACTGGAATGACGCTTGGAAGAGCTGAATTCTAGTCTTTAATGTCCCCCCAATTAGCCTGACAAGTCATTGCTCTTCTTGGTCTTCATTTTCTATATTTGTCAAATAAAGGGTTTGAGGGATTAATCCTAATAAATTGGCTCAAATTTTCAAATGATTCTATGAAAAAGAAAACAGGAAGAAAATAAGGAAGGAAGGAAGGAAGAAAGAAAGGGTGGGAGGGAGAAAGGAAGTGAGGAAGGGAGTAAGGAAAGAATGAAGGAAAAGAGGAAATATGGAAGGAAGGCAGGAAGGAGGAGAGGGAGAAAGGGAGGGAGTGGGTAAGGAAGGGAAGAAGGAAGGAAAGAGGAAGAAAAGGGAGAGAGAGAGTGGAAGGTAGAAAGGAAGAAAGGAAGGGAGGGAGGAAGGAAAGAAAGAAGGAAGAGAGGAAGGGAGGGAGAAAGAAAAGAAGGAAGGGAGGCCTTCAGTCTCTCCTTGTCCAGATACTGCCAGATTTATCTTCCTAAAATACAGTACTCCCCTCTAAAAGCTCACCAATACTCAATGAGAAAAGTATATAATTTTGGTTCTGTATTCTTGCCTCACTTCAGTCTAGTCTCAAAGAATCCCCCTGGCCATATTATCCCTAACTCCTTCACTACCCTAGCATCACAATTCTCTATATAAGGCTGTCTTTCTTACCTCCAAGCCTTTGCTCTTAGAAATCTCTTCGCCTGGAATACTTTTGTGTCTTATTTCTGCTTATCTATGTCAGATTCCTTCTTAAAGACCCATCTGAAATACCACATCCTCCATGAAAACACTGCGGATCCCTCCAAGTTGATGTAATCTCTCTTCTGAATGCCCACAACTTTGTCCCTGTGGCCTCTGTGGCATTTATACTTTCTACTCCTTTATTTAAAGCATTATAATTATTTTCATTCATGACATTTTCTCCTTTTAGGTATTATGCTCACTGCCATCAGGGACTGTTTCCTTTCATTTTCTCCCAGCAACGACAGAGGTTTACCACATGTTTGATGAACAAGCAGAAGCAATCATTCATTTTTCTTCCACTTTATCCATGGAAACTACACCCCTGTGTGTTCCAAGCATGCCATGTGGGGGAGGAAGACATGAAAAGCAAGAAGAGAAGAAATGCAGCAAGAGAAGGAAGAGGAGAGCCATGTGTGGCTTCTTAAACATCCTAGAGGTAGCACCCTCAATTCTGTCTATATTTTTTTGACCTAGGAAAAAAAACTTCCATTATAAAAATATATAACTATTGGCAGGCACAGTGGCTCATGCCTGTAATCCCAGCACTTTGGGAGGCCAAAGTGGGCAGATCTATTGGGCCCATGAGTTCCAGAGCAGCCTGGGCAACACGGTGAAACCCCGTCGCTACAAAAAATATAAAAAATTAGCTGGGGATATTGGCACACACCTGTGGTCCCAGCTACTTGGGAGGCTGAGGTGGGAGGATCATCTGAGCTTGGGATGTTGAGGCTTCAGTGAGCCTAGATTGCACCATTGCACCACTGCACTCCAGCCTGGGAAACGGAAGTGAGATATGTATATATATGGGAGTCATATATATATATGTATATATATGACTCTTAGGAAAGACTATGAAGAATTTAATAAAGCAAATCCATTCCAACTACAGTATTTGTTAAATTGGATAAAGACAAACTAAAAAGAAAATTACCTTACCAACATTTTCAAACTAAGAGCTGTGTCAAGAGAATTCTGCATTCTTTGATTTAGACACTCAGAAGTTCATCTTTGTACAGTCAGTCCTTCATTAGACACGAGGGGAATATACAATAAACAAAATAAATACACAAGTCTTGGTCTAAAGTAATTTACAATCTAGTTGGGGAATCAAGAATGATGAAATGATTGAATAATAATTCAAGATGATGTAATACTAAAATTGTAAGATGTCTCATGTAAATAATAATCTAGAAAGGCTATACTTCAAAACAATAGTTACTCAAATTGGTATAACTCACATTTTAGGGATAAAAGATATATATCACTGCACATAATGAATAATTTGAAAAATAATAAAACTTCAAGAGAAAATAAAAATAGGCCTGACATTGTGGCTCAGGCCAGGTGTGGTGGCTCACACCTGTAATCCCAGCACTATGGGAGGCCAAGGCAGGCAGATCATCTGAGGTCAGGAGTTCAAGATCAGCCTGGCCAACATAGTGAATCCCTGTCTCTACTAAAAATACAAAAATTAGCCAAATGTGGTGGCACACACCTGTAGTCCAAGCTACTCAGGAGGCTGAGGCATGAGAATCCCTTGAACCCAGGAGGCAGAGGTTGCAGTGAGCCAATATTGCACCACTGCACACCAGCCTGGGCAACAGATTGAGACTCAGTCTCAAAAACAAAATAAAATAAAAGCATATGATTCTGTGACAGGATAATAAAATGATCTCCATGAAGCCACCTCCTCCTTTCTTAGAGAATATCATCTCATCTGAGAACACTCAAGTTACAGGAACCATGCCTGAGGTTACGATATTATACAGAACATATTGATGACCATCAAGCTACAAAGCCATCTAGGCTTAATTTCCAAAAATGAGCTTACCCAGGTTTATCAGGGAGGTACTGGCTCTCTCTGGGCTAACCCAAATTTAGATGCATTCATTTATTCAACAAACATATATTAAGTACTTACTGTATACCATGCACTGAGGTAGGCTCTGGGAACAGAAATACAATGAGGTTAAGTTCCAGCCTTCCTGATACATGCAATGTAACTGGGGAAATGAGGGCCTGCTGGGGGCAGCATGGTATAGCAGAAAGAGCCTTGGACTGCATGTTAGAGGTCTTGAGTCCCAGCCCTGGTTCCCCCATTGCCCAAGTTACTATGTAAACCTAGATAAGTCATTGAAATTCCCTGTACCCAAGTGTCCTCATGTGTCAATTGAGGATCACAAGGACCTACCACACCAAACATATTATGAAGACAGAATAAAGTAATAGCCTGAAAGTGCTTTGCAAAGTTAATCTGCACAGATTTATGGTGTCATTATCATTTATAGCTCACTCAGAGGACTAGAAACATATCTGAGTGTTAAGTATTATCTAAATCTTTAGTGACATGTTTCTTCCTTGGAATCTAACTAGGAAATAAGGCCTAAAAAAAAAAAAAGTCAGATTTTAGTCTTTTGTTCCTGGGAATTTAATTAGACTTTATTCAGACAATTTGGAAAGGCTGCTTGCCACACAGCAAAACTAACAATAAAATTCATGCTTTTAAGTTCAGTATTGGGCAGGTATTCTCCTCATTTCGTTAAAGACTCTCAAGATAATTTCTGAACCCTAGATGCATTCTTCCTTTCTCTCTAGTGTGAACCATTTCTCTATTAGAAAGAAGTGTGGATTTGAGACTCTACAGGAATGTACCAAAGTGAAGCTCACTTATAAAATCAACTGTATTACATATTTCGTTTTAAAAATCTCCTCCATTCTTTTTATCCTTCTGGTATTGATTCCTCTGTCTCTTCTCATTTTCTTCTTCCTTTTTTCTTTATGTTTCCTCTCTGGGTCAGAATTTGATCTAAAAAACTCACTTGGATTGTTCGGTTGTACCATCAATACCTGCTTATTCCATCAATACCTGCCTATTATACTTAAGATGAGACACACGCTGGGCACGGTGGTCCACGCCTGTAACCCCAGCGCTCTGGGAGGCTGTGGCGGGAGGATCATTTGAGCCTAGGAGTTCGAGACCAGGCTGGCCAACATGGTAAAACCCCATCTCTACAAAAAAATAAAAACTTATCCAGGTGTGGTGGCACATGCCTATGCTCCTAACTACTTGGGAGGATTGCTTGAGCCTGGGAGGTTGAGGCTGCAGTGAACAGGGATCAAGCTACTCCATTCCACCCTGGGCGATAGAGTAAAACTCTGTCTTAAAAACAAAACAAAACAAAAAAAAGGAGTCGCTTTGGTTTCTTCAGACAGGGCTCAAAAGCTTGTGTGTGATTTGCAGGTCTTCAACCCTGAGCCTAGGACTGAGAGTAGAAACTGCTGTCGAGCCCTGTACACCCAGCTGGCCTCAAACCCATGCCGCTCTGGAGGTAGCTCCCATCTGCTCTCCATCAAGAGATGTAGGTGCTCTCTTTTAGGAGAGAGACCAGATGGTGGCTTGCTTCACTATGACTCCCAAATTCAGTAAGGTAAATGAGCTAGTTAACCTAATGCAGTATAATAACTAGGTAAAGATTGCACATCGGAAAGTCTTTGTTTTAATTCTCTATGTCACTGACTAGTTCTGTGATGTTTAACCTTCTTTTACCTCCATTTTATTTCAGCTGCAAAATAAGTCCAGATAATGTTTAGATTCCTCCTTCTAACCCTAAAACCTGTGTGAATTGTTATCTTTTAATGAGGATTTGTAAAATTGCAGTGCTTATTCCCAGTGAGGGTTGGGGAGGGTGACTGTATGATTTCTATGTGAATCTAGAGCCCTTTCTCCAAAGGGTTCTGGGAGTACCCTCTTTCATATTTCTCTATTTGTATAGGATGATCTGTCATGAATGGGCCATGCCTTTACACTAGAAGCTATATTTGGTGTTGTACACATTTAATTGTCCTTAAAATACCAACACACCAGTAAAAACCACTTCTGTTTCAAATTCACACAATGGCACTTATAGAAGAGGCCATAAGCTGGCTCTTATTCAAACATACACATAGAGGAAGAGGGAAAATGTCTTACTTTGCTCAAGGGCAGAATGAATTTCAACTTCCAGTTAAAGAAATCTGGAGGACACTTGGAGCCAGGCATGGGGTGTGTGTGGGAGTGGGCAAGTCTTTGGTGCCCAAGAGGGAAATGCTTTCCTCAACTAAAGGGCCAGAGGGAACTTTGGGGGTTTTGGAACCAGGAAGAAGTGAAAGGAAGAAACGGCATGCCTGTAATCCCAGCACTTTGGGAGGCTGAGGCAGGTGGATCACGAGGTCAGGAGTTTGAGACCAGCCTGGCCAACATAGTGAAACCCCATCTCGACTAAAAATACAAAAATTAGCCAGGTGTGGTGGCGAGTACCTGTAATCCCAGCTACTTGAGAGGCTGAGGCAGGAGAATCACATAAACCCAGGAGATGGAGGTTGCAGTGAGCTGAGACTCATGCCATTGCACTCCAGCCTGGGCAGCAGAGCAAGACTCCATCTCAGAAAAAAAGAAAGAAAGAAAGAAAAGAAGCAAAATTTGTATTAGGCATCCCATAATAAGCCATCTTACGCATCTCATTTCATTCCTATCCTATTAAATGACAGACCGTGTTTGGTAGGAAAGTCCATGCCAGACAAAGTTTAGGAACTCACTCAAAGATCAGAACCAAGAAGATGAATATTTAGCCTTATGTATGTTTCAGTAAAATCCAGAAAGTGCCATGACTACTTTTTCAACATTCCTTATAACCAATTAACTTTATTTCCATATATTTTAGTGACTCTCAACCTTGGTCACACATTAGTATCCCCTTGGATGCTTTGAAAACATGCTGATATCTGTGCTCCATCCCATCCCAATTAAATAACTCATTCGAGGAGTAGACAAAGAGGCAAGTGTTACGAAGAAAATCTCCCTGGGTTATTTTAATATGTACTTGAGAACTGTTGCACTCACTTGCAGAACATCTCTTATAAAACTAAAAGGGATGTGTGCACTTTTTGCAAAGATTGCATGTAAGAGAAGCTAGGAAATGGAAACCCATTGCTGAATCTGGTTGAAGAAAGAGATGAGATTTGATTTGAAGAATCTAGTAGACATACTCAAAACTGCCTGAGAAGATCCAAGGAACACCAGAATACTAGAAAAAATTTGCTTCTGTTCCTCTCCCAGAGCTTTGACCTGTAAAAAAGCACTGGTTACCATAGGCCACTGCAGAGATCCCATATCATTTGGATAGTGGCTGTCCAATTCCACCCATAAGTTTTAGGTCAGCAGTTCTCTGAGCCATGGGCTACTTGTCACTGTATTACAGAAATTTAAGAAAGCAGGAATGTCTACTTGGCAACTGAGAGTGTGGATTTTAAAGAAATAATTCACTGGGTGCAGTGGCTTACACCTGTAATCCCAGCACTTTGGGAAGCCAAGGCAGGTAGATCATCTAAGGTCAGGAATTCAAGACCAGGATGGCTAACATGGCGAAACCCCATCTCTACCAAACACACACACACACATACACACACACACAAAATTAGCTGGGTGTGGTGGTGGGCACCTGCAATCCCAGCTACTCACGAGGCTGAGGCAGGAGAATTGCTTGACACGGAGGTTGCAGTGAGCTGAGATCGCCTCTCTGCACTCCAGCCTGGGTGACAGAGCGAGACACCATCTAAAAAAAAAAAGAAAGAAAGAAAAGGAAGAAAGAAACAATTCCATAAAGGTAACTCTTGAAAAAACATTAAAAATCAAAGTAATGTAATTTCAGATGGCTGTAAACCAATAACTTATCTCGCTGTTTATGAAGATGAAGAAATAAAGGCTCACACAGCGTTACACAGAAATTAGTTCAAAATCAAACCCAATTGCTCACAGAAAGCTAAAACATAGCAGACTCAATATACTTTTAATTATTGATAAACTGTTTGAGACTTATTTTGAGATTTGATCAGTTTTTATAAAAGTTTAAATGTTTTCGTATTTTTCTCTCATATGTACTTGACATTCATTGTGGAACAAGTGTATAACTGCTTTAACAGTTAAAAAAGTGGTTTAGGTTTCTGATACTGATCATAAAACATGACAGGGAAAATATCCTATTTAATAAAGAAAACATATGAAGGTAATTTTCATTGTCTGTAGAACTTAAATAAGGATTAATCTTTAATGTAGAAAAAGTGCAAAGTGGCTTCTCCTGTCTTTCTGGTATCAATAGGGCTGGCAGTGTTGCACAGCTCCAAGGGGTGCCTTACACATAGTGATCTCTGTGCTTGCCCCCTGCTCACCCAGAGTTGTACAGGTGCCATGCTATGCCATTTTACTTGACAGCCCTGGGCAGCAGGGCCCTTAAGCAACATTCTAAATGGAAGGACAAGGAACACATCCATTTAACTGCAAGCTATTTGTTTCATGGTAATCATTACTACAAATAAACGACAAGTTGAAAATTTTAGTAACCAATAAATAGACATTAAGCTTTTCTCTTTGAATGCTGGCAGTGAACACTGCAGCAGAGCATTCCTGAATGCACATGTTGGTGCCACCATCTTCGATGTCTATGACTCGCCAGTGGCCAGCCCCTGTCAGCAGTCCTCTCCACATTCCTCTCCATGACACATCCTAGATCATGGAGGGGAAAACGTTTTCTTCTGAGAGTACTGGCCCAAAGAGAGGGAAAAAATAACTGAGGGCCCCACAATAGGCCACCTGATTTTTTTTAGAGCATTATAAAACATTTTTGGAGGGGCGCAGTGGCTCATGCCTATAATCCCAGCACTTTGTGGGGGCCAAGGTGGGCGGATCACCAGAGATAAGGAATTTCAGACCAGCCTGGCCAACATGGTGAAAACTTGTCTCTACTTAAAAAACAAAACAAAAAACAAAATTAGCCAGGCGTCGTGGCAGGCGCCTGTAATCCCAGCTCCTCTTGAGGGTGAGGCAGGAGAATCACTTGAACCCAGGAGGCAGAGGTTGCAGTGAGCCAAGATTGGGCCACTACACTCCAGCCTGGGCAAAAAGAGTGAAACTCCATCTGAAAAAAAACAATTATTGTCTACTTTTGAAATTAAGGGGAAAACATGTATGTTTTATCTTCCAGACCACACCAATTAAAAGTGGAAATTCTAGGAGTCAGGAGAAAGGGAACAAAAAGAGAAGGTGGTAGGGGAGAGGGGAGACCAAGTGAAGAGGATGGAGAAGAAACTATAGACAGAAGAAGAGATCATGGCAAATACAGGAAAGAGGCACGACACAAGAAGGATGGAAAGGGGCAGATGAGAGAAGAGGGAAGAGAGTCTGGGTTCTGCATGGATTGTGCTATTTGGGTATGGTGTGCATTCCTTTGGGCTGTTAACATTCTTTCAAGATAAGAGCTCCAAGGTGTTTCCTAACTTAATCTCTGAAGGGGCATACTATCATCACTTCTGGCAGGTTCTGTTTGTCAAGCAGACCAACTCTTACAAAGTAGGCAGGAGCTACTCCAGGGTATGAATACCAGGAGGATGGGATCCCTGGGAATGACTTGGAGTCTAGGTAGCATGCTAGGCAGAGCCCCTAGCCTCGGGTGAGATGGCAGCAACTTGGAAGTACAGTACCATAACGTGGTATGAACTGATCTGAGCGAATGTGTTTGAACACTCACCACATGCCAAGAGCTGTTCTCATCTCTTTGCATGCAGTATCTCATTTAACCCTCTTAACCATGTAAGGAGGCAGGCACTCTTTATCCAGAGGGGGAAACTGAGGTACAGAGATTAGTAGCACAGTGACAGAGCTATTATAAGGAAGGACTGGTCAGGAGCTGAAGAGAGACTGGGTGTGAGGAAGGTAACTGGCCGTCACAGTGTCCTGTGGGATTTTTCCTAAATGATAAACCACCCTGTATAGTTCTTCAACCCACCCATCCATGCAGGGCTGGGATTCATTTTGATCTGGCCATAGCAGCTTTCCAGGGCCAATCCCACTTCAGCCTAAAGCATCCCATAGGTTAGCATTTAATTCGCAGCAGGACTAAGACTTAGACCAGCAATTCCTCTCTGACGGGATCCCTGGAATGGTTCCTACATAGCTGGGTCTCCTTTCCTGACAATGCTGCCTGCCCCGAGACTTGAGGTAACTCGGCCATATCTTCTGCAGTTGGGAGAGGCGGGGAATGACATTTTGTGTTTGAACCCAGCAGGTCAGGCTCCTGAAGAGGTCAGGTAGGCTGTGGAGAGGACAACTGGTGATTACTGTTTATTACATGACACTAAGCCCCCAACACACAAAATCTGGGGTTCACCAGAGCAAGCCGTTTTCTTCCACAGGCTCCTTGAGGATGGAAAATGCCCTCCAGTGGAAATGCCTTTCCACTCTGCTTCTGCTGAATTCTCCTCTAAGATTTCCTCTAATGGTGGGCTGCCAGCTCCCGGCTGATGTCTTCAGCCACCACCCCAACCTGTTCTTATGCAATCCACAAGGCTCCTATCAACATCTTGACTTTCCCTCCAGTTTTCTTCCATTTTCTCCCATCTATGCTGACTACGGTCTCCTTCTTTCCAGCCTTTCTCCTTCATCTTGCCCTATAAAGCCACACCTTGAACCACAAGTGCCAGAGAGTTTGATCATTTACCTAACGTCAACAAAAGAAAAAAAAAAGTAAGCTCTAGAGCCGGCTTGTCCTGAAGCACCCAAGCAGAGTTAACAAGTGGGGCCAGCGCACCCTCCTACCCTCCACCTCAGGAGGAACTCAGAACTCCCAGAAAGGGCCAGGCCTGCTGATGTAATCTAAGTCCCGCAGTCCCCAAGAGATCACAGACTGCAGATCCCAGTCCCCTGAACTAAGAGAGGAGAGGAGCAGGGCTACCCCGACCACCGCAATTGGAGGACAGCGCGCGGGCCAGAAGCCCGAGATGCGCGGGCCAGGCAGCCTGGCCGACAAGTGGCCCTGGAGAGCCTCCAGGCGCCCGGGTGGGGCCGCGATCGCGCCCCGTCAGTCACCCTAGCATGTGGGCGCGGCAGGGCGGCGCGGGCGGGCCGGCTGCGGGGGCTGTTTGGCGTCGCGGCCGGAGTGTTTGCCCAGCCCGCCTGCGCCGCTCCGGGCGCTTCTGCCTTTCCCTCCCTCCCTTCCCCGACGGCTTCTGGCAGTCAAGTGGATGTGGCGGGCGATCCGGCCCCCTTGCCCAGGCGCGCCCAGCACTGGTAGGTGCTGGGGGTGGGTAGAGGCTTTGGGGAGAGGGTGCAGGGGGTGGGAGTAGGGGGAAGGGAATTTCCTCCGGGCTTGCAGGGGTACCTGGGAGGCGCAGGAACCAGAGCGGGCGGGCGGAAGCCTCACCCCGCCTCCACCCCTCCACGGCGCGCGGGGCGGGCTCAGGTGAGGGGCTGGGCGCCTAGCGCGGCCGCGGCGGGTGTCCGGTGTCCGGTGTCCGGTGTCTGGAGCCGCTGGCTGGGTGAGTGGCGGTCCCCGGAGCCCGGGGACTTGCAGGGGGTAGCGGGCTGACCTCCGAGGAAGGTCTGCCGGGGCTGAGGAGACTTTTGGGGAAGTTCTGGGCTCGGGCGAGGACTCGCGGCGCGTGTTTCCACCCGCGGGGAGTGCAGGCCCCGAGAGGATCCAGGCTGGCCTGGGGTTTCTAGACTCCTAGCAGGAGCACAGCCCCGTCCTGCGCCCGGAGATCTTCCAAGAGGAAACTCCCGGGAAACTGTGGCAGCCGGCGCGGCACCCCTTCAGCGCGTTCCCTGCGTGCCGGCACCCAGGGGCGCCCCCATGTGGGGTCGGGGCGCGCGCGGAGGCACGTGCAGCGCGGCCTCCCTGGGTCTCAGACCCAGACCTGGTGCCCAGTGGGCTCCACCAAGGGCGCCCCTGCCCACTGCTGGACTCGGGGGTCACGCGGGCCCCGGGAGGAGACACAGTTTGTAGATTTTCTGAGTTGTCTCTCCCTTCCCAGGAAGCTTAGAGAAGCAGCAAGCGTGGAACCTCCCCCTTTCAAACAGATGCTCCTCATTGCCGAAAAAGGCTTTTGTTTGATTGCTGTTTTAATGGAAACAACGACTTGGGTACCATTATTTTTAAATAGTGAATAAATAAGTGGAAAGTATACAGGGGCATAGATTTGGCATAAGATTGGAATTTTCTAGGTATACTAAATCTGTGTGTACAGTAAACTCAAATTTCTAAAGAATAGTATATATTTACAAAATTTGCCAAATTGCTGTCATCTCTGATAACTTGTTTCACGGTCAAAAACAGCCCTTTTGCTGGTAGATGAATAAGATAAAGTTTGAATAAGAAAGTTGGACCACAGGGCTGGCCGTTTTAAAGGAATTAGAATTCAAATGGTATTGTTAATGTTATAGTTACACTGTCGGTACTACAATACTTTTAGTTATTTTTTATTTTATTAGGTCGGCACAAAAGTAGTTGCGTTTTTTCATTGTTATTGTTTTGTTTTTGTTTTTGAGATGGAGTCTTGCTCTTTTTAGCCCAGTCTGGAATGCAACGGCGTGATCTTGACTCACTGCAGCCTCCGGCTCCCGGGTCCAGGTTCAAGCAGTTCTTCTGCCTCAGCCTCCCAAGTAGCTGGAATTACAGGCACGTGCCACCACGCCTGGCTAATTTTTGTATTTTTAGTAGAGATAGGGCCAGCTGGTCTTGAATTCCAGACTTTGTGATCCGCCTGCTTCGGCCTCCCAAAGTGCTGGGGTTACAGGCGTGAGCTACTGTGCCTGGCTGTAAATTGCAGTTTTTATGGCAAAAAACAGAGTTACTTTTTTTTGGCCATAAAAACTGCAATACTTTTCCACCAACCTAATATTTCTAATTTTTGAGACAGGGTCTTGTTCTGTCACCCAGGCTGCAGGGCAGTGTATGATCTCGGCTCACTGCAGCCTCAATCCTTCCACTTCAGCCTCCCAAGTAGCTAGGACTATAGGTGCGGACCACCACACCTGGCTAATTTTTCTATTTTGTGTAGAGACAAGGTTTTGCCACGTCACCCAAGCTGGTCTCAAACTTCTGCACTCAAGCAATCTACCCACCTCCACCTCCCCAAGTGTTGGGATTACAGGTGGAGCCACTGTGCCTGGCCTACTATTTTTATGATTTAGGCTGTATCTTAGGCCTTTTAAATTTTTTATTTTGTTTAGGTCTCAGAGTTATCCAAAAGACAGTTGTATTGTAGAACAGTGTGAAGGTGTGAGAATCAGGCCAAATCTATGGTATCGTGGAAAACAGCTGATTCTCTCACCTGTTAGCAATTCGTGTTTAGAATAAATAGCAGGTGTGGGCTTGTTGCTTATCTTTTTCTCTCAAGAATGATATTGTGTAAGCTGAGCTTTTCCTTTATTGGATCTTGACTAACTGGAGGTTTGCTACACTTGATATATTATGGGAAAGTCCTTTGAGTTTGAATCAGTATCAGCAAAGATTATTTGTCCTTGTCAGAGACTGAAAGTGGGAAAACCCGGTTAGTTAATTTCCTCATTTCTATTTCTTCTACCCTGGCTCTACCAGGCTCTTTCACTTCACAGTAGATTATGTCACATAAACCACAGATTATGAGGAGTCACAGACTGACCTGGCTCTCATTTCACAGATGAGGAAACTGAGTCCCAAGAAGGCGAGGTGCCAGCCTAGAGTCACGCCGCTCATTAGAGGCAGAGCTGGGAATGGAGGCTGAATTGCCTCTGGGTGTCTTGGATGCACTGTGCTGAGCTTGAGTTGGGGTCTGAGAAAGGCTTGGGGTGGGGGTTAGGGGATCGGAATTAGGGGGTGAAGTGGAGAGGTAATTTATACCAGCATCATTCAGCAGTCGCAGAATAGCCACATAGTCAACAGCCTGACCACAGATAGTTGTGGGCTGGGTCCCCCAATTATTCTTGGAGGCACAAGGAAGCTGGTGTCTTCAAGATGTACTAGTTAGCTTGAATGTTAGAAAACCACATTTGCTATAAAAGGCAAAACAAAACAACATAAACTGGAAATTATATGAGCATTTCATCACAGAGGTGCCATGAACCTCCTTGCACATGTGAGAGGCTGTGCTGTTTGCGCTGTTCTTAGTGTTTGTTTGGAAGGGGAAATTGTGGAGACGAAGTGGATGACTAAGTGCAAAGGGAGATGGAGAGGACTAAGTGGCTGGCGAATAAGTGGGTAAACAGTGTCCACACCTGGGCCAATGTGACAGTTGGTTCCTTGCTGTCCTTTCTGGCTGGGGTGTGTTCAATACCTGGCCTCCCCTAAGCTTAGCTACAATTGATCAGGAGGAGGCTTCTGCCCTGTGTCTAGTACCATCAGTTCAGCATTTCTGTGGCTGTAGGAATTTGCTGGCTTTCATTCTGAAATTTCATACATGGCACCACATCCTGCTGTTCTGATTCTGGGAACAGAAACTCAAAACAGGCCTCTGTGTTGTGGATTATAGTGAAGCAGACTTAGAGGTGAACTGCCCAGCTCTGACACTTACCAGCTGCTGACCTGTGCTCTATCTTCCTAATCTGTAAAATGGGCATAGTGATGGACTGGACTCAAAGGGTTATTGTGAGGATGAAGTGGCTCATGCCTGTAATCTCAGCACTTTGGGAGGCCGAGGAAGGCGGATCACCTGAGGTCAGGAGTTCGAGACCAACCTGACCAACATGGAGAAACCCCCTTCTCTACTAAAAATACAAAATTAGCTTGGCATGGTGGTGTATGCCTGTAGTCCTAGCTACTTGGGAGGCTGAGGCAGGAGAATTGCTTGAAACCGGGAGGCAGAGGTTGTGGTAAGCTGAGATCGTGCGATTGCACTCCAGCCTGAGCAACTAGAGTGAAACTCCATCGTAAAAAAAACCCAAAACCAAAAAACAAACAAAAAAAACAAAGATGGTGCCTGGTACAAGAAGTGTTAGCTGTGTTATCAGGAATATGCAAGGGGTAGGGGGAGAGAGGAGGAATGTGACTTTGGCATGTTAAGAGTTTTAGATTTTAGGTTCTGCCCATACCTTGAATAGGACTCACTGTGTTCAAAATGGGGAACAGAGCAGAAGTCTCAAACCTCACTGAGCTGTTCATTTTCTGCCATGTTTGATTTCTGCGAAAGTCCACCATTGCAACATAGGGATATTTACTGGAACGTCAAGAAGTCATTCCCTTTGGTTTCTTACCACTTTATTGCGGAGCCTGTGGATTTCATTGGCTCTACCCTTTCAGAAGCTGCTAGAAACAGAAAGTCAAGAAATCATTACAAGACATTCATTTTTTTGGCCATTCAAGCCTTTGAGGGTATCTCACTGCAACAAAGTTGACAAGGGGACCTGGGAGGGGTGTGACATTACTTTTAATCCTTTAACATTTTTCTCTTAATATTTGGTTCCATTTCGATTCTGGTAGTTGAATGCTGCTGAGATTATCGGTGGTAGTCAGTAGGGATAGTTGTAATTTCATCAAGGCTCTGGCTTCACAATGAATAGTCAGTGAATCTAAGTGCTGCGTATCCACACTGCTCTGGGATAGCCTGGCTGTTGAGTCTGCTTGTCTCAAAGACTGGTGTTAAGTCAAGAAACAACTTTGCAAGGAAGAGGGGGAATAGGGGAAGCTGAAAGAGGCTCCCAGATGGTGAGAGGAACATTACACATCTAGCCGTATCAATGACAAGGTGAAGGAAATAAGAGAAACCAACACTACTGTGGCCACAGTGTGGTTAAGTGACTTGTCTGAAGTTTAAGAGTGTTTGAACATAGTATGGAGAAACAAGATATTTGAGAGCACGTGGCAAGGTGGTGAGATTATTAAGGTGTTATTATAAGTGGCAAAATATTGGTCAATTTCTTAGAACACAGGTGACTCCGAAAAAGTTGTAGTAAGTTTTTTTTTAATCTTACTACCTGAAATCCAAAGTCTTTTGTTTTCCAGAATGGAAATATTTACATAGTTTTCTTCTGATTACAAAAGTATGATGGTTTGTGAGACTTAGAAATTATTTTTTATAAAAAAGGGAGAAAGAGAGAAAAAAAAAAGTATGACAGTTTGGTAATAGTTTTAAGCCAACCAAATAGAAATGTGGAAAGCAGAATGAAACCTCAGTAGGATTTCCAACCCCAGGAGAACCTCTGGGAAGCCACTGTGCATGCTCGATTCATAGCTTCTCTTTCAAGGAACCATATAGTAAACTCATATAATTCAAGGATCCTTTGTTATGTACCTAATGACCTCTTCATGTCTGTCAGTTTAGATTTTATTGAACTAGATTATCTGGAAAAAGCACACCTAAAACGTGGTGACCTTCCAGTGTGTAGATGAATGTCCTGTCTTGCACCTGCCCCGATTTTCATGGCCCTCGTAGGTTGTCTGAGAATTACATTATCCTTTTGTGAAGACGAAAGTACAAAATTGTGTTTATTTAGTGCCACGTTTTAAGGAAATGACAGAAATGGCCTAGTGGTCTAGTTTTTATTTTTTCCTTTTTCTTCCTTGAGCATGGCTCTATTTTGGTTTGGTTTGAGGTAAGTTACTCTGTGACATTTCAAAAATGGTATTTTCTTTTGAAATAGGTACTTTGCAAAGAGCCTTTTAATTTCTTCCTGTGACCTTTTTCTTTTCTTTCTTTTTTTCAGCCACACAGCTGGTAGTTTGTTAGGCTCTGGGATAATTGGGATAATAATAAGTTTGCTTAGTTGGGAGCAGGACAAACCTCAGTGAACTTTTTTGTTTCCCTGAGATTTACCTGTATAAAGTTAGGGGTTATTTTCTTTTTTCTTTTTTTTTTTTTGATAAATCTTTAGAAATTATGGGATAGAGGTTATACAAACTCTTAACAAAGCGTGCCTCAAGTTTTCTTCTTCTCTTTTCCCCCTGAAATGGAAAGCGATACTGTATTTCCTCTAAGCTTTTCTTTTAAAACCTGTCCTAGCCAGTGTCCACACATTTTAACACACTGCCTGAATTTGGGCTCTTTCTCTTTGCAGGTTCATTGAACAGCATTTTGTACAGGATATTTGGTGCCAGGTCTCAGGAGCCAGTTTGCTGAATTATTGTCCCGGTCAGCCAGGATTGTGAGCCATTTGGGAAGGTTCGTGGACACACCCAAGTGCCAGCATAGGTGGAGGCACACCTGGAGGCCAGTTTCAGAAACTTTTGCCACAGGTATAAAAGACTCCAGAACTGAAAAAAATGCTGAAACAGATACTGTCAGAGATGTACATAGATCCTGATCTACTGGCAGAGCTCAGTGAAGAACAGAAACAGATCCTATTCTTCAAGATGAGAGAGGAACAGATCCGACGATGGAAAGAAAGAGAAGCAGCAATGGAAAGAAAGGAGTCCCTGCCAGTGAAACACAGACCAAAGAAAGGTAAACTTAGCCACGTTTCTTCTGTGAGTGTGTTGGTAGAATAGCTCCTGGCTTGCTTTGACAATTTCACACTAGTCACAAGCAAAGCAGGTGCAAGTTCCAGTTTGGCAGATGAATGCTAAATGTTACTGAGAATCTAATAGTGCGGTATATCCACTTGAAGTCTACACACACACACACAGCATTCACCATGGCGTTGCATAGCTGTAAGGAAATCTCTTACTTGAAACCAGACTGACCTGAAGCCGTAGTAAAAAGTCACCTATGGGGTTTGGTTTGAGGGGTATTAAGAAAGATTTCTATCTTTTTTATTGTTACTGATGCCTAATATTCCACTACCAGAACACTAAGGTCTTGTATCAATATATTTATAGCAGTTTTGTTTGCATTTCTTAGACCTCAAGAGATTTTTCTTTGAGGTATCTTTTTAGGGAACACCCCCTCTTAAAATGGAAGGAACTGCTATAAGGAAAAAAAATCATAATACTATTTTTTTTAGTGTAAATGAATTTTTCGTATGCATATATGCAAGGTTATACAACCAATGCTCAGTTCTGTTGGATTATTTTACCCTATGTGACAGAGTGAGACTCTGTCCCAAAAAGAAGAAAAAAAGTCTTAAAGCATATACACATACAGATACAGAAAAACACACATTGTCTACCCTCCTTACTTCATTCTCACTACTCCCCTGCCCCCGCCCTGCTGTTCAGATGTCAACTTTTCCTCATTACCAAAGGAATCTCTGGTAGTTTGAGAGGGTTCTTTTGAGACCATGGGGAAGGAAATCTTTGTACATTAAGACTTAAAGCAGACAAGGTACAGTGAGTGGCTCATGCTTGTCTTTGCAGCAGTATGGGAGGCTGAGGCGGGAGGATCACTTGAGTCCAGGAGTTCTGACCAGCCTGGGCAATATAGTGAGACCTTGTCTTCAGGAAAAATAAGAAATTAGCTTGGCATGGTGGTGAGAGCCTATAGTCCCAACTAGTTAGGAGGCCGAGGTGGGATAATTGCTTGAGCTCAGGAGGTTTGAGACCGCACTGGGCCGAAATCATGCCACCCTGGGTGACAGACAGAGATCCTGTCTCAAAAAAAAAAAAAGACTTAAAGCATACACACATATAGATACAGAAAAACACAGGTTGTCCACCCCTCTCACTCCGTTCTCACTACCCCACACCTCCGTCCTGCTGTTCACATGCAAAATTTGTCATGGGTGAATACCTAAGTTGTGAAAACAGCACACTTTTCAAGGTCACTTGCAGAGGCATCCGAGACCAATCTCTTTTCATGTTTCATTAAACCAGGAAAATAAAATTTCATAAAATCACATAGGGTTTCAAAGACTGAGAAAATGAATCTCATTTGCATGCCTGGTATATGCCCAGGTTCAAAAAGGAAGTTGTGTAGTGTCCTTTAGTTTTACTGACTTTTATTAAAACTTCTTTCCAATGATGTCTTTATCATGATAAGGAAATAAACATCAATAGATCATTTACTCTTGTTATGATTAATACAACTATTTGTGAAACACCTACTGTTTCAGACACTACATGAAGCACTTTATATACATAATGCCTAACCTTCACCAACCTTCTGCAAAGTCAGCGTTGACAGTCCTATTTTATAGATGATGAAACTTAGAGGAGTTCAGTTTTTGTTTGTTTGTTTGTTTATTTGAGATGGAGTCTCACTCTGTTGCCCTGGCTGCAGTGCAGTACTGCAATCTCAGCTCACTGCAACCTCAGTCTCCTGGATTCAAGCAATTCTCCTGCCTCAGCCTCCCAAGTAGCTGGGATTACAGGTGTGTGCTGCCACACCCAGCTAATTTTTGTATTTTTAGTAGAGACAAGGTTCCATCATGTTGGCCAGGCTGGTCTTGAACTCCAGACATCAAATGATCCACCCACCTCGGTCTCCCAAAATACTAAGATTACAGACCTGAGCCCCACACCTAGCCATGAAACTTAGATACATTGAGTAATATATGCAAGGTTACACCACCAATGGATACCCAGTTCTGTTGGATTTTGCATTATTCTGCACTATCAAAAATATAACTTTTCCTCCAACAAATAACATGGTCAAACTGAATCATAATGCTTGTCTTTCTGGACTGGTTTATGCATTTCCTTGGATTCTCTAGTCAGAGTTTTTCAGATATAATTTTGGGCCTCTTCTGGGCACCATGTTCATTGTGAACATAACATATATGAGTGTAGCGAGGTGACCTTGGGGACTGGCAGCCAAAGGGTTCCTGCCACTAGAGTCAATGGGCCAGATTCTGTTAGACTTTGGGTTTCTTGTGTTTGCTGAGTTGGTCTCCTTGTGATGACTTAAGACAGTAATTTCAGTTTCTTTGCTTAAATTTTTAATTTGTAGAGTTTTGAATCTACCACTCAGAAACCCTATATTAACTTTGTTAGTCAAATAATCATGAGAAAAGTATGTTAATATACACGGTGAAAGTTCTATCAATATCTCACACCAAAAGTGTATTACCCCCTTAAATTGAAAACTTGGAAAAATATATTTTGTATTAAATTGGTTCCTCTTCTGACTACAGAAAAGGAAAAAGTTTCCTCCACTCCCCCTAAAATCATATTACTTCTCTTTCATCTTTGCTCTGTCTTTGAAGATACAGCCATAGACTGCCCAAAGCAATGTCATGGCTAGTGCAGCCAGCGGTATTTATCTGTGCTACAGACCTGCTAAGCCTGTGACCGTTGTGGGTTGAGAGGTACTTACACATCTGCTCCCTGAAAGCCTGTGCTCCCTGCCTCCCCTGTCCTGCCTTTCTGGCTAGTACTGGGCTAAGTGCTGCTTTTCCTTAGCAGTGCTTAGCCACATAGTGGCTTTGAAGGTTGTTCATTTCATTAAAAACATCATATGCCACCGCTGTCATTCCTTGACACCCTCTAGCTTATCACTTAGAAGTTCTTTCATTGTCATCTGGTCATTTTTCCCTATAAATACACAGACCCCTGTGCTGAGTGTTTAGGGAGCATCACTAAAATGGTTGTGCGTTGTGCATCACAGGAACCTGTTTCCTTTTTTTTTTTGAGACAGAGTCTCACTCTGTCGTGCAGTGATGCAATCTCAACTCACTGCAACCTCTGCCTCCCAGTTTCAAGTGATTCTCCTACCTCAGCCTCCTGAATGAGTAGGCAGGATTATAAGCACCTGCCATAATGCCCAGCTAATGTTTGTATTTTTAGTAGAGATGGTGTTTCACCATGTTGGCCAGCCTGGTCTCAAACTCCTGACCTCATGTGATCTACCTGCTTCTGCCTCCCAAAGTGCTGGGATTATAGGCATGAGCCACTGAGCCTGGCTTGTCTACTTTTTAGTAATCTGAAGGCTGAAGTAGAAGGGGCTGAAAAACTATCAGCATGTGAATTTAAATTAGTACCATATGAGAAGATCATTTCTGATTTCTTTATTGGGAGAACGTGATTCTTAGGGAGAGCAGTATGGACCTACTCTGCTTGCTTGGGTAAAACTAGAGGTCTGCAGCCTCACCGTCCAGTGCAGTCACCACTAGCCACATGTGGCTCCTGATTACCGGATATGAGGCTAGTCTGGGTTAAAGTGTGCTATACATATAAACTATCAGATTTCAAAGACTTGGTCGAAGGAACAGAAAATGCCACATTAATAATTGTGTATTCCTTATATATTGAACTGATATAATTTTGTATATCTTGGGTAAAGTAAAATATTTAAATTAATTTCAACTGTTCCTTTTGATTTTATTTTTATTTATTTGAGACAGAATCTCTTGTTCTGTCACCCAGGTTGGAGTGCAGTGTTGTGATCTCAGCTCACTATAACCTCCACCTCCTGAATTCAAGCGATTCTCCTGCCTCAGCCTCCTGAGTAGCTGGGATTACAGGTGTGCATCACCACACCCAGCTAATTTTTGTATTTTTCATAAAGATGGGGTTTCACCATGTTGGCCAGGGTGATTTCAAACTGCTGACCTCAGGTGGTCCACCAGCCTCAGCCTCCCAAAGTGCTGGCATTACAGGTGTGAGCCACTGCACCTGGCGTCCTTTTGAATTTTTTAATGTGGTTACCAGAAAAGTGATAGTTATTGATATGGTACACATTTCTACAGTGCTGGTCTAGACTATAATGGTAGCACCAGCCAGCATTCAATACACTTAACTGGGTATCAGACCCTGAGTGAGGAGCTTAAGTATATTGTCTCATTAAATAATCACAGCCAAGCCTAAAGTGTGTGTTGCTATGCACATTTTACAGGTGAGGAAAGTCAAGCTCAGGCACATTCATTAACTTGGCCAGGGCAAACAGTAAGTGACAGCTGGAATAGATCCTGAGTCTGATTCTCCCAAAGCCAGCACTGTTAACAAATAAACTACACGTAGAGCTTCACTGGAGCTTAATGTCAGTGACTTTTGTCTAAAGGCACCTTGCCTACATATAAAACGTGCTCGCATCGGGAATCTGCCATGGGGCCGCCTTCTTGGGTGATTTTACTGGGTAACACAAAGAGAAGACGCCTTGGCTTAGCAGCATTTGTTTCCCAGCATTTGTTTCATGGGGTCTGTATCAAGTTGATGGAAACCTAATGCAGTAGGCTGGGATCTGGTTCCTATGTGTGGTGCCAGAGGGGCTCCTCTGTATGCTCTTGAAACAGACTTGGATTCATACAGCTTATTTGCTGCATTCTCATTGTTCCCAAGGGGGCTGATCCTTTATGCAAAGCCTTCCTTCATTTTTTGTGAAGTAATGTTAAAGCCATTGGTTTGTGCCATTGACAGAATCTGCTTCCCTGCCTTTCCCTCTTGAACTCACTGCATGCAATAGGGCCAGCAGCACAGGGCCATCAGCTGCTGGATTCAGTTCTTACCTGGATCAATTCCTCAGTCGCCTCTGACTCTAGATGACTGTTGGTGTGTCTCTCTCTTGGAGTTGCCACTCCTTCATGAGTCTCTTGCTCTCTTCCTGTTTCTTTTTCTTCTCTATGTGCTCCTTAAATATCTGTATTCCCCAGGGAGTGCCTCATACTGCATTGGTGGTTTGTGATTTTGAAATGAGGCTGGGGGCTCATAGACTCCTTCGAAAATTTACTGAAAGCTTAGAGCTAGGAAAATGCACACAGACACCATTCTGTGTATAATCTCACAATGTTCACAGACTCCCTGGAGCTCATTTGAAGACTCTTAGGAGTTCACAGATCTTAGGATAAGGTACAAGTTCATATTATTTCCCTAGGGCAACTGTTCTGACAGAGTCTTGCTATGTCGCCCAGGCTGGAGTGCAGTGGCATGATCTCAGCTCGTGATCTCAGCTCAGGATCTCGGCTCTCTGCAACCTCCGCCGCCTCGATTCAAGCAATTGTCTGCCTGAGCCTCCAGAGTAGCTGGGATTACAGTCGCTTGCCACCATGCCTAGCTAATTTTTTGTATTTTTAGTAGAGATGGGGTTTCCCATCTACTGGTCCTGAACGCCTGACCTTGTGATCCAACTGCCTCAGACTCCCAAAGTACTGGGATTACAGGCGTGAGCCACCGTGCCCAGCCCCCTAGAGCAACTCTTCTGCCCTTTAAGGTGAGATATCATCTTTATGCCAGTGACTCTCAAACGCAGATTGTCTCACCCGAGTGTCGGTTGCCTGGTGAGCACCTCCTTTCACAAGACACATAAGCCCCGCGAGCTTGAGGCAAAACCCAGTACATCAGCAGCACTCCAGCTTCCTCCAGCATCCGCTGGTCCTGCCTCTTACTGTCTATCATGATGAGTGGTGCTGCTCTATTCCCAGTCACCGAAACCAGAACTCCAGGAGCCACCCTGGTTTCTCCCTGACCCTCACCCACCCGCCTAGTCACTGACACCTTGGATTTTGCTTCATCTGTTCCATTTCATAGAGATTTCCCCCTACCAAGATGTTGGTCTGTTAGCATGTGCTAAGCATAAGCTTTGTATTTATGATTTCATTTAATCCTCACAAGAATCCAGTCAAGCCTCCTTTATTGTTATAAACAAGGAAACATACTTAGAGACATAATTTGCATGAGTTGGTGATGGAGGCAGAATTTGAACTCAGGTCCAGTTCAACTCCAAGTCAATCCTGAACTACTGGTCCTTAGCCCCACTTCTCCATCACCCCCAACTCTGGGCTTTATAATTTAAGTGGGATTGGCTTCCTAGCTGTGTGGTGAACACCTTTTCTGGGTAACATTATCAGAGCCCTTTCACCTTCCCTGAGCCCTAAGCTTCACTGATCTCTTCGGTCTATTTTCTGGCTCTTCCGTCTGCTTTTCCAGCAGAAGCTCTCTTGTTTCTATACCGCCTCCTGCCTCCCTAAGCTGTCGTGCCATGCAGGCTCCCCAACTTTCTGTCCTCGTGTCTCTAAATAAACAGAAAATTTTATTAAAATGTTTAAAAATTGACTTCAGTATTAATAACTTCAGGATTGTTACCTATGCTAACAAACACAGGAAATCAAGGGGAAAGCAACAGTTTGAATAATTTCAGGAAGTTCTGATAGGAATTGGCCTTGGCCTTTATTGAAATGAATTCAGGGCTAGACCGAGCCTTTACCTTTTCCTTTTTTTCTTTTTTTGTTTTTTGAGACCAAGTCTCACTCTGTTGCCAGACTGGAGTGCAGTGACATGCTCTTGGCTCACTGCAACCTTGGCCTCCTGGGTTCAAGTGATTCTCCTGCCTCAGCCTCCTGAGTAACTGGGACTACAGGCATGAGCCACCACGCCTGGCTATTCTTTTTGTATTTTTAGTAGAGACGGGGTTTCACTGTGTTAGCCAGGATGGTCTCGATCTCCTGACCTTGTGATTTGCCTGCCTCCACCTCCCAAAGTGCTGGGATTGCAGGCGTAAGCCACTGTGCCCGGCCAGACCTAGTCTTTTCATCACCCCACTGTTCTGCGGGGCCAGGAAAGAACATGATGGTGACCTCACACCTCCGCTTGTCCAGCAGGGTCCTGTGCATGGTTGCCACCCCAGTGCCCCTTTTCAGTGGCTCCATTTTCACCCTCCAAAGCATTTCAGTTTGGACTGTGTGCAACAAGTCGGCCCTAAACAGGTTTTGCCACCAGTCATCCAGAACGGTTTTGAACTCTGGTCTTAGTGTTCACTAGCTCTGTGATCTTGGGCAACGTATTTAACTTCCTTAAGCCTCAACTTCCTCATTGTAAAATAAGTGAGTAATCACCTGAGATGATATTTAGTGACAGCGCACAGACATCAACCAGTCAGAAGGGATGTGGCCCCTTCCAGCCAGGCATTCATCTTCTGGTTTCTGGATGAGTTGAGGGGAACAGAGGTATCCTAGAGGAGAGGCCAGAGGGAAGGAAGATCCACGTGGGACAGTATGGCAGTGGTTTATGGGAGTCTGCCAGCATGGTAACAGCCTTGGTGTTGGTGGACACCTTGCTTCCAGCAGCCTCGATGGGACCCCGTGGTATGTACTTAATATGGAATGTTGCTACCCCTGTTCCCTGCACTTCATAGGAAGCCCTGGTGTTGATTCTCTTTTGCTGCTGTTGGCTCAGTTCTTGGTCTTCTCTTCGTGGGGATAAAGTACATGATTCTCCTTCACTTCCTCTCCACTCTCTCTCCCCATGTCTCATGGGTGTGCGTAGTGTGTGTGTGTGAGAGCATGTGCACGTGGCTCTCCCCCTTGTCACACATACACATCTTTTACTATTATTGCCATTCAGATTGGATCCACTCAGGGTACAGACCAAGGACTGACTCCTCTAAGCTGAGTCTTAGCCCTTGGTCTCCACCTTAGCTGAGTCTAAGGTTGGCATTCACCACCCTGAAGAGCTAATCCACACTGATGCCCAGTCTCACCCTCAGGCACCCCTGTTGAACCCATCACCTGGGAATGAATCCAACATAACAGTGTTGTGACTGGCGTCTCGCTGCAATCTGGGACTGGTCCAAGCCCGACCATCTTCTTGCCAGGGACATGTGTCACCCCACTTTTATATGATGTTTTTCAACACTGCCTAGTTATAGGAGGCCCCACAGGGAAAAGTCTCTCAGACCTTAGAAGAGATTTCTCTGCAGAATGAAGTGTGGACATGTATCTCTACTCGGTAGTCCTTTGTGGTGTGGTACTGAGCATGACTGACCCACCTTTCCAGAAAAGTTGGTTTTAGAAAAACTCTTCAAGAAACCCCCAAGATAGCAAACATGAAGAGCCCTGCAGCATATAAACATGATTCACTGGCTGGGAAGAGAAACCCTGTAATTAAATGGAAGTGCTATAAAAAGCTCCCTCCCTCACTCACCTCTGATTAAAGAGTGCGGGTAATTTCAAGGTGAAGCAGACAGAATATCTTGAATGCCTGGGCAGCACTCAAGTAGGAAAAGACATGTGCATGCCCCATTAGGCTCCCTGAAATGTACCTTATGGAAGAACACTTAAGGAGGTATGCTGCGTGTGGAAATGTGTTTCTCTGTATCTCCATTTTCAACTTCTCTTACCAGACTGGAACTTTCCTAACCTCCTTGTCAACACTTCCTTCACCTGCGCCTCCTTTTGTCCATCATTCCCGGGGCATCATCCTTGACACCCTTACTCTCACCCCTTCCAACACCCCAGGTATATAGGTCCTGCCTGTGTTTCTCCTATTTAAAGAAATCGTTCAGCCATCTGTGCTCTTCAAGTTCTCTTTCTGTCCTTTGGCCCTATGGAGCAGAGCCGGGAAGGTAGTGGACACTCAGTAAATACTTGCTGAACCAATGACGGAATCCTCCTTTCCTCTTCACAGTAAACATACTGACTTGTCGGCACCAGTTCTCTCCATCCCTTCCATCCCGCCTGTGTAGCCTGTCCACACCTGTGTCCCTCAAATGAGTCTCTCTGAAGTCCAAGGCTGCCTGACCATTTCCTCAGTCTGCACCATCCTCCCCTTCATCTCAGCAGGGAGGACTTAACACTGCCCTGTCCCTTTCCTCTCTCGGCGACATGGCAGGACCTTGTCCCTTTAATATGGAACATTGCTACCACTGTTCCCTGTACTTCATAGGAGGCCCTGGTGCCGATTCTCTGCTATCTTCCACTGCTTGGTTATTTGGGGAATCAGAATCCTCTATGTTTTTCATTTGTTTATTATTAATCAGGACTCTCTCTTCCCTCGCCTTTCTTCTGCCCTCTGAATAAAGCGCCTGCTTTTCCAAGGTTCTCTTCTTGGCTTCATTCTATCAGCTCATCTGTACCAGCGCCTTCAATGACGACATCTATAGAGCCATTCCCAAGTGTTGACCTGTGTGATATGGTTTGGCTCTGTGTCCTCACCCACATGGCATCTTGAATTGTACTCCCATAATTCCCACATGTTGTGGGAGGGACCTGGTAGAGATAATTGAATTATGGGGACAGTTTCCCCCATACTGTTCTTGTGATAGAGAATAAGTCTCATGAGATCTGATGGTTTTATCGGGTTTCTGCTTTTGCATCTTCCTCACTCTGTTTGCCTGCTGCCATCCATGTAAGACATTACTTGCTCCTCCTTGCCTTTTGCCATAATCATGAGGCTTCTCCAGCCATGGAACTTTAAGTCCAATTAAACCTCTTTCTTTTATGAATTGCTCAGTCTTTGGTATGCCTTTATCAGCAATGCGAAAATGAACTAATACACTATGTCTACCTCAGTGCCTGACACATAGTAGATACATGATGAAAATTCATTAAGTAAGTTACCTAATGTCTTGCTCCTTCTCTTGTAGACTCTAGGTTACTTGCAGGTGAACGGGCACCTCTCATTCATCTCTTTCATCCTGCATCACCTTCAGCATGTAGCTCTCCATCTTGCTAATAGCAATAACTCATTTTCTACCTTGTAAAATGAACTACAGTGAAAGCCTTGAGGGTCATTTCTCATCTGCTGTGAAGCCAAGGGTATCCCAGGTAACATATGGTGGTACAACAACTTCCCCCACCCATACAGCTTCAGGGAGTTCCGTGGAACCACCTGAACCTCCTCCAGTATCCCTGCTCTCTGGCCTCACTGAAGAGCTCTTGAAGGGCAGGAGTCAGCACAGAGACCATTGTCAGTGCCACTCTGTCAAGAGCCTGTTTCTCAGCATCTTGCTAACTCTGATATTTCATATCTCATTCTCTGTCTTCTTGCCAAGAGCCACCATTTCTTTATGGTCACCATGTTCTCTCTGTTCCCTCCTTTAAAGCTTTCTCAACTCTGCTCCTCTCCTTTGCTCTCTTCTCTGTGTTTAGCTTAGAAGCCTCAACTATTCACAGGCAGTTCTGGGATTTTTCTCCCCACCCGCAGCAATGCCCCCTTTCCCTAAGAGTTCTCACCCCTGCCCGCAGCCTGTGGCCTCTCTGGAGGCTGTTCTGGGCTTTCCCAGCTGAGCTGCTGGAATCCCTCTGCTCTTCCTCTTTCTTCCCCTGGCACAATGCCACCTGCCATCCTTTCTGGGCATCTTCTTCCTGCTGTCAAAAAAAAAATACCAACAGAGAGCTACTTAGATGAAGGCTGAGAGACTGACATAATAAAAATATTATTAGTTGCCCTAAGAGTATAATAAAGGGAGTTTTATGAGGTATGACAGCTTTCTAAACTTAATGAGCCATCTGGCATTACCTCAAACAGAAAAAGAGCTTGCCAAGAGTTCGCCCTGCTGCCCAGCCCCATTTGAGCACAGTGGGATTGATCTTCCCCTCCTTACCTGGAGGCCACATTTGCCATTTCTCTACTGGTATAAACAGTAACCTGGAATCATTTGGTAGTGCAGACTCTGAGTCTATTTCCTCTGCCCAGTGTCTCTATTTAGAACTTGATTAGACTGCAAGAGTGTCCATTGTACCAAGAAGGGTAGAAAGGGTCAAAAGAAAGCATGAGCTTGGCTTTGAGCAGTCTGCTTTGGTAATGTATCCCAAGGCCACAGTACGAAAGTCAACAATACACTGGACAGAAGACACCTTAATTGGAAACCTCCTTTGACTTAGTGTAAGAGGACAAGACACAGTCTCAGTGTGGATGTCTCACTCATCAAACAGGGCCCAGCACACGCACCAGCCAGGTGCCCTGTTCTACACTCAGCACCACTGCTGGTTTGGGGTCTTGACTAGAGGTCCAGCCTTGGCCCACAGTCACCCTGGGTAGGTCAGACAGACTCAGGGATGGTCTCTGTTGGCCTCTCCTAAGTACGTTCCTCCTGCCCCTGGTTTAAGGGAGCATGACCCATGTGGCCGCATTTCAGGAGCACTAGGATGTAATCTAACCTGGAAGGCCAATTGTAAACAAGGGTTATTTAAGTAGCTTCACCAAGTATCATACTACCTGGTCGTATTATCTTCTCACAGGCTGGTGTGAATCTCAGAGGCAGCCATATAAGTAAATAATAGGCTAGCAATGATAGCAGTTAACCTCTGTTGAACTCCTATTATGTGGCAGGTACTAGGGGAAGTACTTGGCATGGTAGCCTGCCTACTCACAGCAACCCTAGGTAGTAGATACTGGTATTCCCATTTTGCAGATGAAGAAATTGAGTCTAAAGAGCTTAATCTGTCAAAGTCACATAGCTTGTAAGTGGCAGGGCTGGGATTTGAACTCAAGCTGGTCTAAATCTAAAATGCCTCCTTATCTGAGGCGGGAGGATTTCCTGAAGCCACAAGTTTGAGACCATCCTGGGCAACAAAGCAAAACACTGTCTCTACAAAAAAATTTAAAAATCATCTGGGATTGGTAGTGCATGCCTGTAGTCCTAGCTACTTGGGAGCCTGATGTGGGATGATTGCTTGAGCCCCAGAGTTCGAGGCTACAGGGAGCTATGATCTCACCACTGTACTCCAGCCTGAGTGACAGAGCAAGACACCATTTCTAAAGGAAAATAATACATACAAATAAAATAATAAAACCTGCTTTTTGTTCACCGATGAATCCTGTGAACATAGTATAAATGCCACACTATTGAGCAGCTGTAAAATTCTGGGTTACAGGGAGATTCTTAGATTTAAGAGATTATGGTGTGAGGTGCTAGCTCTGTTACCCTAAAGGATAATGCAAACAATGAATGCTTTCTTTCCATTTCAGTTTCTTCATTTATAAAATGTTTTTTGCACATGCAACAAACATACTCCTAATATTTGTAAAACAAATATTTTCACTGAATCTGCCTCTCACTGCTACCGCTACCATTGCTACCTACAAATGTTCCTGAGCCGTTGGAAGTTCTTTGCCTTATCTAATACATATATATTTTTTCAAAGACCCTAAATAGTTTAGTGATGGGAAACAGTAATCTACAACTAAAGATACTTGTTTGAGCTGAGTTTTTTGTTTGTTTATTTGCAGAGAATGGCAAATCTGTTCATTGGAAGCTGGGAGCCGATAAGGAAGTCTGGGTCTGGGTGATGGGCGAACACCACCTAGATAAACCCTATGATGTGCTCTGTAATGAAATTATTGCTGAGAGGGCCCGACTGAAAGAAGAACAGAAGGCAGAAGAGCTCAGGTATGAGATACTCAAACCAACTAGAGGCTTAAAGACTCTCCAGACTTTAGAAAACATTGCAAACATGCTTCTTGCTCACAGTGTCAGATGGGAGAGTGGGGTTGGGTTGGAGGGCCACAAAAGCCATTTTGGATCTCTTTGGAAGGTTGATTTAGACTTTTGGTCTAAAGTCTTTGGTAGCCCTAAAGACCTCGTGAAGGTCAAATCAGCTACTTCATTTCCCCACTTGTCATTCTAGCTTTGGTCTGTATGAGTGCGTGAGTTTCCCAGTGATCATCCGTGTCTGTACTAGAATCATGTTAGAGCAATGCAGGCCAACGCAGCTGGGTATCAGGAATATATGTGAGAAATGCAGTGACTGTGCAAGCTTCAGGCCTTCCAAGGAGATCACTTAGATCCAGGCAGCTGGATAATCAGGTTCTTTAGGTGCCTACACCATGCAAGGCACTGGGAATTCAAAGAGAAACAGGAAACTTCCAGTCTAGGGGGAGAAGTAGGCAGATGCACAGGCAGATGCACTGCACCCAGTACAGGCTGTGATTTGTGCTATAACTAAGATATAAACAGAGATTTTACCAAGCATAGGTGGGAACCCATCATTCTGATACACAGACAGGTGAAATCTGAACCAGACCTTGAAATGAATGGTTTTCCAGCTACAGAAGGCCAGGAAAGAAAGTGCAGGCAGAGGGCTTACCCAAGACCCCTAGACTTGATTACAGATGGTTCTTGGGGGAATGACGAGGTCTTCTGAGCATTTGGAATACACTTGGGAAACTGCTTTGAAGGCCAGATTTAGGAGTTTGGACCATGTTCTGTGGACAGTGACATTTTTCAGTAGGGAGGTGACATCAACTGGAGACGTAGGAAGATAACTTGGAGGGAAACTGAGGCAGGTGATGGCACTCCTCTGCTGGGTACCTGGGATGCTATGGGTGTCCTCCTCTGGCTCTGGGCAGTGATGTTGACAGCCTTACTCTGAGATGGTGAAGTGGAAATTGGGACAGATATGAGGACCTCAGTTCAGTTCCCAAGGGCAAGGGATGCAAAGCAGGCTCTGTGGCACAGTGGGTGGTGCATTGGACTTTCAAGGTCTGGGAATGTTCCCCACTAGTGCCTGTAACTTTGAAACTATCAGTGGATTTATGAACATAAAGGAATTCTTTAATGATTGATAAGAAGGAGATGGTATGTTCTAATAGGCTAACTTCTAAACCAGGAGTTGGGCAGACCCGGGTTCAGATCTTGGCTGTCCTACTATGTGGTCCTGGGTGAAGTATAAAATTTCTTGGAGCTCCTATAACAAAATGAGGATGACAATGTCTTCCTCATAGCATTGTGATGAGGATGAATTTAACATCTTCACAGCACCTAGCACAGGGCACAGCATGTTAGAAGCACTCAGTAAGTGGTGTCTGTTGCTTTTTTTCCACGTAATGTGAATGTCGACATCTGCTTTGGAAAAGCTCTTCTAGTTGGAAGAATGTTTTTTGAGAATTTAACTTTTGCCTTTCTTTAGAAAATCTCACACTGAAGAATTCACCAACAGCTTGAAAACAAAATCACTATACCATGATCTGCAGGCTCCAGATAACCAGCAAACTAAAAACATCTGCAAGAAACTGGCAGAAAAGGAGGATTTGGGGCAAGGATCTAGCCCAGCACCAACCCTGGAAGAAGAGAAAATCCAAGTGAGTCCTTCCTATCTGTAGATGTGCAGAATTTCATCATGGAGGAGGAAAAGCTATTGAGGCCACTGAGATGAATGTGGCCAAGTGTCAGGATCCTACATTGGCTTTCTTGGGCGAAATGCCTCCTAACTTTAAGATCCTCCTGCTCATTTCACTTTGGGGGATTTAGCCTCTGTGCTACTTCTTGGAAAAATAAAGCACCACTATTTCATGGGACTGAAAGTACCAAGTGAGACTGCTAGGAACTCAGTTTGGCATTTTTTTTTCTTTTTTTCTGAGATGGAGTTTCACTCTGTTGCCCAGGTTGGAGTGAGTGGTGCCATCTTGGCTCACCATAACCTCTGCCTCCAAAATTCAAGCAATTCTCCTGCCTCAGCCTCCAGAGTAGCTAGGATTACAGGTGTGCACCACCATGACAGACTAATTTTTGTATTTTTAGTAGAGATAGGGTTTCACCATGCTGGCCAGGATGTTCTTGATCTCTTGACCTCGTGATCTGTCTGCCTTAATCTCCCAAAGTGCTGGGATGACACATGTGCCACTACACCCAGGTGCAATTTGGCATTTTAAGAT
Organism: Cheracebus regulus; assembly: GCA_963574635.1. Lineage (NCBI taxonomy): Eukaryota > Metazoa > Chordata > Mammalia > Primates > Pitheciidae > Cheracebus > Cheracebus regulus. Next base: position 73,969 of record CAUYQU010027810.1, read on the forward strand.
ATTTTCAGGTTCTCCTCAATGCTGCCCCATTATATGTCTTCTGTTACCACAGAGGTTGGCAAACATTTTCTGTAAAGTGCAGCATAGTACATGGTTCAGGCTTTATGAGCCATGAAGTCTTTGTCACAGCAATACACAAATGAATGAGCATGGCTGTGTTCCAATAAAACTTTATTTTTAAGGACAGGCAGAGGGGCAGATCTGGCCTGTTCATGATTTAGATTACATTCTACTGAGTCTTTGCCTTTTTGTTGAGGACTCTAAACATCAGCCTGTTTGGCTTCACTGGCTCTACCTGTGATTGTGGGGACAGTTATTTCCCCAACATTATAGAAATTTTATACTCAGAACTGGTATGGATTCTCTTATGGTTCAGATAGATTAAAAAGCTTAAACATCATTTTCTGGTTGGATTATAGTTTAGGAGAACAATAAAAACATATTATGAAGTACCTTATTCTGCCAGGAATTTAATGACACTGGAATTAACAGGGATTTGCAGTTGTTTGATTTCCGTTCCTGTCTCCAGCCCTGTAGCACTGGTTGTGTGTGCTTTTGACTTCTTCGAGGCTATCAGGTGGGGACACAGATAACTCCTGCCTCCTTCTAGGGCCTACTGAGACTCTGATAACTAACATGATCAAGGGTTATTCCACAGCAAAGCACACTGCTGAGTGTCTTGTGTAATCCTCACAATAACATGCACTAAAGACATTTGTCCATTTTACAGGTGGAGAAACTGAGGCTAGGTGTCATTAAGCAACCTGCCCAAGGTCTTATTCGAGCCCAAGTCTGCAGGAACCCCAGGCTACTCCTTAAATATTAATTACTAACTTCTTAACTAGTAACTCTCATTTGGTTATGTCATCAATATGAGGGCTGTGAAGAAGCTTTTTATCAAGAGCTACAAATATGAGCCTCAGAATATTTAAGAAAAAATTTTAAATTTGGTTTTCATCACAGGGTCAGCCCTGGACATGTGGCACACATCCTCAGTGAGGCCTTTATGCTTCCCCAGGTGTGCTTTGCACTCAGCATGTGCAATACCAAACTCCAACACAGCTCCATTTCCCACACCCCTAAAACCAAGAAAAACAGCAACAACAAGAAGCTCCTTCCAGAGTATTAAGTATGCAGCTGAGTGTAGTTGTTCACAATTGTAATCTCAGTGCTTTTATAGGCCAAGGCAGGAGGATCACTTTTGAGGCCAGCAGTTCCAGACAAGCAAGCCTGGGCACAATCCTGTAGAGATGGTGAGACCTCGTTTCTACAAAAAATTAAAAAAAAAAAAAAGCCAAGCATGGTGGGGCATGCCTGTAGTGCTAATAACTCAGGAGGCTGAGGTAGGAGGATCACTTGAGCCCAGGAATTTGAGGCTGCAGTGAGCCCTGATTACACCACTGTACTCTAGCCTGGGCAACTGAGTGAAACCCTGACTCTTGAAAAAACAGTATTAAGTATGTATGCTTATCTTTGCACTTGAATTACAGTACTCTTGACAATTTTTTCAAAAGTAGGACAAAATATTAAAAATGGAAATTAAAGTAGATACCACAGTTATTATTCTTTAACTGGCTCATAAAAATGATAGGGAGTGGGGCACTGTTCCATTCCTTAGGTGCCTGCTAAACTGTCATATGGAAAGAGATGAGGGAAGGGGAGAAAGAAACATTTAGATACAAGGAATATGGAAATAAATGGGTGACAGGGTTTTATATTTCGGCTTTTTATCTTTCCCGGTGTCAGAGAAGATGCTGTCAGGGTCTCCTGTGATATATGCTGAAGTTCACTCTGACAGCAGGCTACACAGTGACGCAGCTGATCTTCACAGCTAGTGTGAGCCTTTAAAGAGGTCATCTGCTACCTCTTAGACAGTTGACTTAATGGTACCTTTATATTTTTATTGTAAGCTCTGTATATGTCATTGTAGTGGCCTGAACATTTATCCCCCGAAATTCATGTCCACCTAGAACCTCAGAATGTGAGCTTATTTGGAAATAGACCTTTGCAGATATAATTAAAAGATCTCAAGATAAGATCACACCCTGGATTGAGTGGGCTCTAAATCCCATGACGGGTGTCTTTATGAGTAGAACCAAGGAAAATATGAGAGAGAGTATACCATTCTGTTTTCTTGCTGCGCTGATAAAGACATACCTGAGACTGGGCAATTTACAAAAGCAAGAGATTTAATAGACTTCTAGTTCCATGTGGCTGGAGAGGCCTCACAATCATGGTGGAAGGTGAAAGTCACGTCTCACATGGCAGCAGAGAAGAGAAGAGAGCTTGTGCAGTGAAACTCCCATTTTTAAAACCATCAGATCTTGTGATACTCACCCACTACCACAAGAACACCATGACACCCGCCCCCATGATTCAACCACCTCCCACCAGCTTCCTCCCAAGATGAGATTTGAGTGGGGACACAGCCAAACCATATCAACAGAAACACAGCTCTTGAGTTTCTCCCTCTATAAAAAGGGGATAAACAATCTGTTAGGCAGAATAATGGCAAAGATATCCACACTTAGATCTCAACCAAGCCTCCTGCCTTAGCCTCTCTGGTAGCTGGCACTAGAGGCGCAGCCACCACCCCCAGCTGATTTTAACAATTTCTGTAGTGATGAGGTCTCCATGTTTTGCTCAGGCTGGTCTTAAACTCCTGGCCTCATGTGATTCTCCCACCTCAGCCACCCAAAGTGTTGCGTTTACAGACATAAGCCACTGCGCCTGGCCCCTATACATTTTTCTCAGCTTAAATACAGAGACACACGTTACTTTACATGGAACGGGGGACTCTGCCCCTGGGACTAAGGTTAAGGATCTTAAGATGGAAGATTATCCTTGTTTATCCAGGCAGGCTCAGCCTAATCCCATGAGTCATTAAAGCAGAGACTCTTTCCTGGTTGAGGTCAGAGGGAGATGTGGCTATGGGATAATGGTCAGAGGCATGTGATATTCCTGGCTTTGATGATGGAGGAAGAGACATACATGAAGCAAGGAACACAGGCAGCTTCTAGAAGCTGGAAGAAGCAAGGAATTAGATTCTCCTTGAGTCTATGGAAGGCATGCAGCTCTGTTAACACCTAGATGTTGGCCCAGGGTTGGGTCTTTGACCTACCAAAATGGACCATAATTTGTGTTGTTCCAAAGTACTGAGTTTATCATAATTTGTTATAGCAGCAATGGAAAACCAATACAATCTGGTAGGATTTTGTGATGAGTAAGTGAGGTATTATATTAGTCAGGGTTCTCTAGAGGACAGGACTAATAGGATAGATGCATATATGAAGGGGGTTTATTAAAAAGTATTGACTCACACTGTCACAAGGTGAAGTCCCACAATAGATCATCTGCAAGCTGAGGAGCAAGGAAGCCAGTCCCAGTTCCAAAACCTCAAAAGTAGGGAAGCTGACAGTGCGGCCTTCAGTCTGTGGCTGAAGGTCTGAGAGTCCCTGGCAAACCACTGGTGTAAGTACAGGCGTCCAAAAGCTGAAAACTTCGAGTCTGATGTTTGAGATCAGGCAGCATCCAGCACAGGAGAGAGATGGAGGCTGGAAGACTTATCCAGTCTAGTCCTTCGACGTTCTTCTGCCAGCTTTTATCCTAGCCACGCTGGCAGCTGATTAGATGGTGCACACCCAGATTGAGGGTGGGTCTGCCTTTCCCAGTCCACTGACTCAAATGTTAATTTCCTTTGGCAACACCCTCACAGACACACCCAGGAACAATACATTGCATCCTTCAATCCAATCAAGTTGACACTCACTATTAACTATTACAGGTATTAAATACAGAGTGCTAATTTCAGTGTCTCCAGACTCATATCAGCTATTTAGTTAGCTCACTTTCCTCTTCCCTATAAATGTTCTTTCTCTTTCTCTTTTTTTTTTCTTTTTGAAGCAGGGTCTCACTCTCACCCAGGCTGGAATGTAGTGGTGCAATCAAAGCTCATTGCAGCCTTGAACTCCTGGGCTCAAGCAATCCTTCTGCCTCAGCCTCTCTAGTAGCTAGGACTACAGGTTCAGCCACCACCCTCAGATAATTTTATCAATTTTTTTTTTAGTGATGTGGTCTTGATGTGTTGCCCAGGCTTGTCTTAAACTCCTGGCCTCAAATGATCCTTCTACCTCAGCCGCCCAAAGTGCTGGGATTACAGGTGTAAGCTACTGCACCTGGCCCCTATACAATTTTCTCAGCTTAAATATATAGACAGTGAAGAGAGGATCCCAAGGTTGATTGACTTACTCATAACATATTTTGAGTACCCAATAGGTGCTAAGTATTGAGGTTATGATACTGGAGTGAAACAGAATCACATCGCTTCTGGGCCTTTTGGCTAAGATCAAGTGTAAAACAGAATCACTGCTCTCATGACATTTTAGTTGGGGAGGGAGAGAGAGACTTCACATAACATATAATTTCAAACAAAAACAAGTGCTGTGATATGAGGGATAGGTTTCTGTACACCCCAATTACATTAGCACTTGGGCAGCTCCATGGAGCCAAGGATGGCTTTGCAGAGGACATGACCCCTAGGGCTGGCAGTTCCACCTGAGGGACACTGTGGGCAAAAGCTCTGAACCTGGAGGGAAAGTAGGTTTTGGAGCAGCCAAAGGGGCCGGTGTGACTGGAGTGCAGAAGCAGGAAAAGCATTGTTGGGGGTAGGGCAGGGCCAGACAAGACAGGGTCTTGGGGGTGACTTACATATGTTGACTCTTTTCAATAACAATTGGAGATTGTCAGTGATTATCAAGCAAGGAGTTGAGCTGATCAGGTTTATATTTTGAAAGGGAGGGATTGTTCTTGGATCAGAGAGGGTGGAAGAACAAGGTAGCATGACCCAGGTTTCTAAGCTTGGATGCATGGGAGAATGAGGTGTCATCAGGATGGGCAGGAATGTCTGGAGGATGAGCTGATGTTAAAGGATTTTGAGATGAGATGCATCAAGATTTCCCTGGCTACATGCAACATGGGTAGTGGTGGATACACGCTGATTTTTTTTTTTTTTTTTTTTTGAGATAGGGTCTTGTTCTATCACCCACGCTGGAATACAGTGGCACAATCATAGCTTACTATCACATCCAACTCCTGGGCTCAGGTTATCCTTCAGCCTCAGCCTCCTGAGTAGCTGGGACTACAGGAACATGCCTTGCTAATGTTTAATTTTTTTGTAGAGACAGGGTTTCACTGTGTTGTCCAGGCTGGCCTTGAACTCCTGGGCTCGAGTGATCCTCCTGTCCCGGCTTCCCAGAGTTCTTGAATTGCAGGTGTGAGCCACTGCTCCCAGTCAGGCTGATCTTATACACGCGATTTAGAACTCACCACACTTTTTCTCATCGAGTTGCGTTACTATACAACACTTGTGAAATAGAAAAAACATTACCATTTGTTTTGTACAGATGAAGAAACAAATGTTCAAAGAGATTAAGTGATTTACCCCCAAATTACAGTTCGAATGTCCTCATTTATGTCTACTTAATCCCCATTCTGATCGTTAACATGCACATATTTAAAACAAATTCATCACTGCCCCCAGGCCTTCTCCTTTAGAAGAGAGTTCTAGTTTCTGGTGAGAAACTAAGACTAGAGCTTTAGGACACATCCCACATGTTTCCAAAATGCAATTCAGGTTTGCACAGTAAAGACTAAAGATTTCTGAATTTCCCCTATTATTAATTTTAACTTTAATATCTAAAAGCATATTGTAATGTCTTTAAAATTGCATTGTATACACAAGGCCCAACATCTATTATTAAAAAAAAATCTTCAAGCAGTTTTTACTGAAGTTAGTGAATCCTTATCTGAGTAACTCTGGGGGGATTTAAAGAATAATCAGTCTTTCAGGATCATAAATAATATTCAAGGCAAATCAGCTGTAGATTTATGAAAATAAAGCTGTCTTGTTAGATTTGTAGTAAATTTTCACATGAAAGATCATCACTAGAGTCCAGGTGCTATGACTCATGCCTATAATCCCTGCACTTTGGGAGGCCGAGGCAGATGGATAACTTGAGGCCAGGAGTTCAAGACCAGCCTGGGCAACATGGTAAAACCTTGCCTCTACAAAAAACACAAAAATTAGTCAGGCATGGTGGCATGCACCTGTAGTCCCAGCAACTTGGGAGGCTGAGGTGGGAGATCACTTAAGCAAGGCAGGCGGACGTTGCAGTGAGCTATGATCATGCCACTCTGCCATAGCCGGGGTGACCAAGCAAGACCCTGTCTGGAAAAAAAAAAAGAGAGAGATAATCACTAGAAACTGTGCCCCATTTTCTAATAAGATACTCCAGAACTCAATCAGAATGCACTTCTTACCAGTCTGATCTAAAATCTCCTGACGGCTATGGAGGATGGGTGAAAATTAAATTCAACCCAAATAATGACGTATATTCAGCATTGTAGCTCTTGTGGAGGAGCCAGTTTCTTCTAGGAGGTAGTGCTTCTAGTTAACAGTGACCCTTTTTATTTGTACCCATTTATCAGTTGCTGCCAGAAGAAGTCCAAATAATGGAAAAATATCAGGGTTGCAGTTGGGCACAACTGTTCAGTCTTACATACGTCAGGGTAGACTGGATTTCTCCATTTGTTTGAGTAGTGTTTTCTCAACTCTGTTCTGATTATCTTATGGAAGGAAGGATTTAAAGCAAACATGTATTTAGAGTCCGCTTTGGGTTTATGTAGAACTGGGGGCAAATCCTACAGTTACTTCTTCATTATCCTTTCCTGGTATTTTGAATAGGATGAAATCAGGTTAATAAAAATGCCAAGGCCAGCCTCAAGGGAAGAAAGTAACACCTGGTAAGAGGATAGCTGGGAGCCTGGATGTTATTTGGTGAAATAGGCAGGTTTGTCTTAGTGCTGGTCATTGGGACGATAGTGGTTAGATATAGGTAGCCCTGTACACACATTTGGAAAGATTTATATCCACGATGTTACTTCATCCTCACAACTGTAGGAGATGTGACACAGGTTGTTTTGTTTTGTTTTGTTTTTTTGAGACACAGTCTTGCTCTGTTGCCAGGCTGGAGTGCAATGAGACGATCTCGGCTCACTGCAACCTCTGCCTACCAGGTTCAAGCAGTTCTCTTGCCTCAGCCTCCTGAGTAGCTGGGATTACAGGCCCCTGCCACCACACCCAGCTAATTTTTGTATTTTTAGTAGAGATGGGGTTTCACCTTGTGGGCCAGGATGGTCCCCATCTCTTGACCTTGTGATCCATCCACCTCGGCCTTTCAAAATGCTGGGATTACAGGCATGAACCACCGCACCTGGCCAAGTGTTTTGATTCCTCTTCCGAGTTGGGGATCAAGGCAGTGGTTTGATTCACAGGTGGAGCTGGGTCCTCTACCTTATTCAGGTCCCTCTTGTTATCTGCTCCAGGGAAGGTAATCGTGTCTGCATCTTAATAATCACACTGCTGGGATTAGAGTTGTTGGGCCTTTCCCCTCTGCTAGCAGTGATACTTTAAACCAGATGTTCTTAGCTTTAAATTAAACAGAAAAGCTTTTTCCATAAGAAAACATGGAGAAAGAAAAAGAGGAGGGAGTTGGGGAGCCCTGGAGAAACAGACAGGATTAAATCTACCTTCCCAGACACCTTGAGCCACTCTGATTTACCGCGATGGTATTTTCCCAGAGTTCAGCTCTAGCATGCTGCTTCTGTCTCTGCATGCCTTGGATTTTTAGAGCAGCTTCTCTGCCCTGCACTATGAGAGGGTTGCATCTGTGCTGCTGGGTTTGTTACCTGTGCTAGCTGTGCAAATCTCATAACCCTCTGGAGTCTCTGTTTTCCCATCTCTCAAAACTGAGAATTAAAACCATTCGTGGTGGTTCATGCTTGCAATCCTAGCACTTTGGGAAGGAAAGGCAGGTGGATTACTTGAGCCCATGATTTTGAGACCAGTCCTGGCAAATAGCAAGACACTGTCTCTACAAAAATAAAAAATTAGCAGGACATGGTGGTGCACACCTCTAGTCTCAGCTACTCCAGTGGTCAAGGAGGGAAGATTGCTTGAGCCTGGGAAGTTGAGGTTTTGGTGAGCTGTGGTCACACCACTGCACTCTAGCCTTGGTGACAGAGGGAGACCCTGTCTCAAGCAAAGAAAAACTGAATTAAAAAAAAAAAAAAAAAACTCGCCTTGTTTATCTTATGGGTTTCTTTGTTTAAAAAAATGATATGAGATAATATATTTGAAAATTCTTTGAAAACTGCAAATCCCAGGACAAATCTAAGGAGTTACTCTAACTAGGAGCACTAGACACTGTCCCTCCCCTGTGTGACCCGTCTCCTACCCAGGGGCTGCCCAGCATTGTGGGGCTGGTTCGGCTGCATCAGTCATTCTCAGCAAATATCCATCAAGGTTTAATCTGTGTAATGATAGGCAATACGGCACCACGAGGGAGGCATAAGATGAGGTTTTCATCTTTCAGGAGTTTTAACCCCTGAAAAGAGCAGCAGTGGGTGCTCCATAGGGCAGGATTTAATCACATTCCAGGAGGGCAGTGGAAGGCAGGGATGGAGGAGGTGGCAGAGAAAGGCAGAGAGGTCTGGGGGAAAGGTTTCTGCAGTCCTGGTCGGTGAAATGTCAGTGGTAAGAAAATGCAAAGCCTCATGTGTCAGGGAGGGAAAATGCAGGAGAACAGTGTGATAGGGGTATAGTGCTTTGGCTGGGACGCAGAAAAGTGAGTTTGAGTAAATGCTGAGAGGACACCTTATGGAAGAAGAGTCAGGCTTGTTCCATGTATTGGTTTTCTTCATGGCTTAGCCCAGTACCCATGTGTTATCTCCCAGCTTCTCAGGTGGGAAGTCTGACATGGCAGGACTGCGTTCTCGGATTAGGGGCTTATGAGGCTTATTAGGCTGAAATCAAGATGTCAGCCATGATGATCTCTTATTTGGAGGCCCCAGAGAAGAATCCGCTTCCAGGTATATTCACGTTGTTGGCCAAATGAACCCGTGGAAGGCCCTGATTGCTCGCTGGGTGTCAACCAGGGGCCGATCTTTGTATCTGGGGCTGCCTGCATTCCTTATGCTTTCCAAGTGTCCCTCAAACAATGGCAAATGAAGTCCTTCTCCTGCTTAGAAGCACTCTCTGACTAACTCTTCTGCTGTCTCTCTCTGACTCCAGCTGGAGAAAGTTCGCTGCTTTTGAAGAGCACTTGTGATTAGATTGGGCCCACAGTTAATCCTGGATAATCTCATTTTAAGGTCCATAGCTGGTAATTAATGTCTGAGGAGTTCCTTTTGCTACATAACATATTTACAAGTTCAAGATTACGGTGTGGGCATCTTTTTCTGTTTTTTTTGTTTGTTTGTTTGTTTTTTGAGATGGAGTCTCATTCTGTCACCCAGGCTGGAGTGCAGTGGCGTGATCTCGGCTCACTGCAACCTCTGCCTCCTGGGTTGGAGCAATTCTCCTGCCTCAGCCTCCCAAGTAGCTGGGGTTACAACTGTGCACCACCACGCCTGGCTAATTTTTGTATTTTTAGTAGAAACAGGGTTTCACCATGTTGGCCAGGCTGGTTTTGAACTTCTGACCTCAGGTGATCCATCCACCTCAGACTCCCAGAGTGCTGGGATTACAGACATGAGCCACTGCAACTGGCCTAGGGTGTGGGCATCTTTTAAGGCTTGACACCTATCGCACCCCTGTAGGCTGTGGGGTACAGGCCTGCCAACCCTTATCCAATACATCTGGGCCCAGAATTCTTTCAGATTACAGCTTTTTTCAGGTTTCTTTTTTTCTTAAACGGAGTCTTCCTCTGTCACCCAGGCTGGAGTGCAGGAGCACGATCTTGGCTTGCTGCAACCTCTGCCTCCTGGGTTCATACAGTCCTCCTGCCTTGGCCTCTGGAGTAGCTGGGATTACAGGCACATGCCACCATGCCCAGCTAATTTTTTTGTATTTTTATTAGAGACGGGGTTTTACCATGTTGGCCACGATGGTCTGGATCTCCTGACCTCATCATCTGCCCACCTTGGCCTCCCAAACTGCTGTGATTACAGGTGTGAGCCACTGTGCCTGGGCTTTTTTCAGATTTTTATAAAAGAAGTGCTGTGCATGTGCTATGTAATATATAATGCCTCCCAGCAAGGTCTGGGGCAACACCCTGTAAACAAATGTTATAAATACTGTAAATAGCCTCATGTCAGTTCAAGTGAGGATTCTCCCTCATGTGAGTTATATATTTTCAGGGTTTTTTAGATTTTAGAATTGTCAATAAGGGATGGTGGGCCTCCAGTCCATTTTTGAGCTACGGTAATATAATGAGAGCAAGTAGTCAGAAGAATTAGATTTTCATTTTGACTTTGTCTCTGCAGGGCTTTTGTTATTTTAGTTTATAAAATGAGAGAGACTTTAAAATTGTTTAGTGACCATAAAGCTCCCATACAGGTACTTCCTATGCTGGCCTTGGGACAGACATCACTCATCAATTGCAGCAGTCTCTCCTGAAGAGCCGGGACACGACCTCACATCCTTGGTAACAGAGGGCTGCAGGCAGCCAAATGGAGTCCTAGGAGTTAGTGGTACAGGTGGACTCTGTTGGCTGAGATGATTTCTCAGAAGTTTCACTTTAGCTCTAAACATGCAGATCTTAAGCCAACACCTGATGCCTGTACGACAGAGTATTTTTTCCTATCACTACTGGCTGTTAAGGAGGGTTACCATACAGTTTGAATGAATAAGCCACATCAGAAGGTCTAGACTTTTGTATTTGAGCAGTAGTTAAGCAGGAGTGTGACAGGCAAACCCAGTGGTATGTGGCGAGGTCAACTGAATTTCATTTCTATAAATAAGGCACAAATGATGTATTCTTCGGTCAAGTGGCATTCCCATCCTGAGCTGCTTTTCACTATAGCCCTTCACTCCAAGACTTCAAATGTGTCTCTCTTGGTCCACCTGAGTAACAGCTAATCTTCTCACCCACAAAAATGTAGAGAGATGTACCTTCCTGCCATTCAGTTTCTGTAGTTTTAACCAGTACACCAAACTGCCCAGTCTGTAGATTGCATTTGGATATGATTTTATACCAATGTAACCCACGTTATATCTTCATTAGTAAATGTCTTCCTTCAAGGAAATCCCTTGCAGAACAATGAAAGACTTGCCCCAGTTCTAAGAGTGAAGAATTTCTGCTTCACCCTTACAGCCATGAGAAGCAAATCTTGGGAATCTGAGAATTGTTTGATGCCTGCTACAGGATTTGGAAAACTTGAGGTCCAGTCTCAGAGTATCTTTCTACACATGCATGACAATCTTTACAAAAGATTTTCTAAGGATATGTTTTTGTTGGTTTAAAATTTCTATTATACAAAATATCCAAGAGTAATACTGCCTGGTTAAGTAGCAGGTGCCTGGAAACCATATCACCAATACACTAGAAGATCTCTACTCAGGGAATGGAAGTTTTAGTCCTTAGAGGCCGCTCTCAGACTTGGGGCACTGTGGTATATGCAGGAATCCCTATCCCCAGCTACCATTGGTCTGTGATCTGTTAGGAACAGGGTCACATGGCAGGAGGTGAGCAGCAGGCAGACAAGCGAACATTACTCCCTGCGCCCTGCCTCCTGTCAGATCAGCAGCGGCATTAGATTCTCATAGGAGCATGAAGGCTATTGGGAACTGTGCATGTGAAGGATCTAGGTTGCATGCTCCTTATGAGAATCTAATGCCTGATGATCTCTCACTGCCTCCTGTTACCTTCAGATGAGACTGTCAAGTTGAAGGAAAACTAGCCACTGATTCTGCATTATGAATTATGATAATAATACTAGTAATAAAGTGCACAATAAATGTAATACACTTGAATCATCCCAAAGCCATCCATCCGGCGCCCCCTATCTGTGGAAAAACTGTCTTCCACAAAATCAGTCTCCAGCGCCAAAAAGGTGGGGGACTGCTGCTGTAAGGGATCAATTTCCTCTGTAGATGTTAAATTTAGCAACACTGTCCCTTTACAAGGGAGGCTAATAAAATGTATAAATAGGAGAAAGCAGCTTGCCCAGTATTGTCTGATGGAAGCAGCACTTGCCTCCTGAAGTCCTTCAATTACAGGATGCTGTTCTCTCACCCCCAACCCCACCCTCTGGCAAGTATGTAGAGCAATGTAAGGTGCTGTTCTCATCAGGAGCCCAGGTTTGGTCTTTCGTATTCTTCAGATGAAGAGTTGGAGGCAAAAGAAGGCTGGCTGGCTGGTTTTTCCAAGCTGAGGAGGAGGCTGAGGCAACATCTAGATTAAAACTGAATATATGGTTTTTATTCTGCAAAGCTGTTGCCTTCTGTAAAATAGCTGGCTTGTCCTTATTTTTTTTGGCAGTGGTGATGCAGCTGAGGAACCTCTGAAGTGCTGCTCTGCTTAATACTGAGTCAGTGTTGTGGTTCTTCGTGGATCACAGCGAACACACAGGGTTACCGGGTGCTTACACTGAACTGGAGGTGCTGGGGAATTGCTGGGTTTCTCTGTCCTCCTGCCACGTTTTGAGACACACGGATTCAGGACAGATGCCATTCCCAGGCAAAGATGAACATGATGAGGAGTTAATGAGACTTGGAGAAAAAGACAGTGGCATGTTGTATGAACAGACTCACCCTACCTAGGGGAGTCTAGGTATGAACTGCGAGTCCCCTGCAGCTGAAAAGACCCTGAAGGACCCCCTACGTGGACCGCCATCTGAATGCAGTGATGTCCCCCACCCCCACTCAGCGCAGTTCTGAGCATGGTTGGGAGAATGGCAGACTCTGCCGACTCAAAGATAAGCCCCTTTGTGTTTCTCCGCTTATATGTAATTTGTAGGCTTGGAACTCATTAATCAGTACCGACTGTCCTTGCCCCTGAAGGGGACCTTGAATAAAACTATATCTGCTCACTTTTAGATTTTATCTCCAGAGAATTCTTCATTATTTTTACAGAAATGGCCTTCAGAGTGGGCCACACTGCAAAACGGGAGATAAAAAAAAATTAGAGCCAAACATCTGGGATTCAAAGCAATTATGCACACCAAAAAGAAGGAGACCTTGTAGCTGGCAGATTAAAACACCTTGAGCAAAAGTCTTCCCCGTGATATATTCTTTAACCAAGTGGAGTTACAGATGAGGCCTGTTGTCTGTCCACCCCCATCACACAGGCACACACACACCACATATTGCATACATACAGGCTCACACTACACACATATGCATGCTTTCCACGCTGCCCCAAGACTCTGATACCTGCTTTTAAGTCTGTCGTTTTTCTATAACAGCCAATGATCATAAAAACACACGACTAAAATGTACATTTTAGTTGTAAACTTGACACTAAAACTGTGGTGGGTTTCAGTTATTTGTGTGCGTGTGTGTGTGTGTGTGTGTGTGTGTGTGTGTGTGTGTGTATGTGTATTTTTAGAAACAGGATCTTGCTGTGTCACCCAGGCTGGAGTGCGGTGGAGCAATTATGACTCACTACAGTCTCAGACCCCTGGGCTCAGCTGATCTTCCTGCCTCAGCTTCCCAAGAAGCTGGGACTACGGATGCATGCTCCCATGCCCAGCTAATGTTATTCCTTGTAGAGACAGGAGTCTTACTGTGTTGCCCAGGCTGGTCTTGAACTTCTGGCCTCAAGTGATCCTCTTGGCCCTCCTCCCAAAGTGCTGGGGTCACATTCACTTATTTTTTAAGTGTTATTGTAACTCATAGTGTTATGTTTCTGTTAGTAGAGAGCAGTTAAGTAGCAACCTATAAAATGACTTAAGACATAATACTAAACTTCCACTTAGATTTTCCTTCTTCCATAACTTTCTTTCAAACCAAAGTTAAGATTGCTGTCTGCTCTGAAATGATCAGTTTTCTAAAACTGAACTTCAGTGGTTTCCCTTTATAAAGGAGAGATTCAGAAGAAGAGTTAGTGAGATCAGACCACATCTTTGAAAGAACAGAAAAGAATATGCTGAATTGTTTCTAGGGTTCTTATTCATCTCAAAGTGTTATTGCACAGCAACAAAACCTTTGGGTTTTCTGTCACTTAGGCTTCAGGTTAAGGGTGGAAAGCAGTATTAGCAGCATAACAGTTTAAGGTGATTTAAGTGGAGGTGAGTACTGAGCTTGGTGAGTAGGCTGGGTTGAGAAGCCTGTACTCCACCCCAGCATAGATACCTTGTGCCTGGGGTTAGTGGAACCAGTGTGGCATTGCCTGGTTCCTGGCTGCAGACAGCCATATTGCCAGTCTCTGGGAGGCAAGGGGGTTTACACCTTAGAGAGAACATGTGCTTCCAAAACAAAAGCTAGAATTTTGAGGATTGAATTGGGTATAGAGACAAAAGAGGAATAATCCTATTCGAAGCCAGCAACCATTTGCCTTGATGTATATACCATTCTAGTATACACGAAGGAAGCATTTTAATATAATTTTTGTGAGCGATAAAGCATTGGACACACCAGGAAAAAACAGATAAGGAATTATTTGTGCATATCTTATTAATTCAATAGCGGAGCCCTAATCAGTGGGCTACACAATTACCCAAGTAGTTTCTGCATAACTGTAATAGAATTTCATGGTAGGTAATTTGTAGAATAAAATTTTATATAAGATGGAATCACAAAATGTTAGCAATTTAAAATTCACTTAAGCTGTTGTGCTTTTTAAAAGCAAACATATAATCAAAATTTCTTAAAAGCTTGATATAAATTATAAAAGAGAAAAACAGTTTTCTAGTCTTAAGGGTTTACTCAATGTAATTTTGCTACCAACTTCATAATGTACAACTGCAATGCAGGAGGTATTTGCCTTGATTCACTTACTGATTTCATTAAAAGTAGGATGCTGCAATCCTGAGTTGGGAGATGCGTTGACCACTTCAACATCAGTTCTTTAATTTACCTGAGGCTAAGTTTCCCAGTTTATAAAATGAAGGTTAAAGTAGCTACATGCCATTGAGTTAATGTGAGAATCAAATTAAATAATACACATAAAAATGTTTTGTAAAGCTTATTGTCTTCTATTATTATTACTGTTATTACAATTTTAGAATATTGTTTTACATTACTATTATTATTGTTATTTTTTGAGACAGAGTCTCACTCTGGCCCAGGCTGGAGTGCAGTGGCATGTTCTTGGCTCACTACAATCTCCACCTCCTGGTTTAAAGGGATTCTCCTGCCTCAGCCTCCTGAGTAGTTGGGATTACAGGTACCCACCACCACACCCCCTCCCCCAGCTAACTTTTGTATTTTTAGTATGGATGGGACTTTACCATGTTGGCCTGGCTGGTCTCAAACTCCTGACCTCAAGTAACCTGTACACCTCGGCCTCCCAGCGTGCTGGGATTACAGGCATGAGCCACTGTGCCAGCTTATGCTTTTTATATTATTATTTGTTGTTAATTTCTATGTTCCATTTCGTTGGGACTTCCTGCATCAATCATGTTTTTTTAAATAATGTTTCGAAGACTCTTTGAATATTTTCTAAACAAACCTTTAAGATGTTATGCTTATACTTTATATTTCACAATTCCTTTATTTCTCTGGCTTGTTTTTTGCTTCTTCATGGATCTTATATCAGGCATCTCCCTGGGTGAGAATGTACGGGTGGCCTTTGAAACTGTCTCCCATGTGAAATGCTTTGCCCCAGCAACCCACACCACCTCAGCATCACTGCACTTTCTGAAGTTGTTACTGCCCGATTCTGTTGTTTGTGTGTTGCTTGATGGCGTTTTAGGGGATGGCGCAATAGGAGTGAGCTGTTGTTCATCTAACATGACTGATGTTCTGTGCTCTAACATACTCAAAATAAACTCGGACACCAAAGACAGTGTTTTTAGTTGTTGTTCTTTTTTTGTTTTGTTTTTGAGACAGGGTCTTACTCTGTCTCCCAGGCTGGAATGCACCGGTGAGATCTGGCTCACTGCAGCCTTGACATCCCAAGGCTCAGGTGATCCTCCCACCTTAGCCTCCCGAGTCGCTGGGACTGCAGGTGCGCACCACCATGCCTAGCTCACTTTTGTATTTCCTGCAGAAACAGGGTTTCACCATGTTGTGCAGGACACTCTCAAACTCCTGGGTACAAATGATCTTCCTGACTTGGCCTCCCAAAGTGCTGGGATTACAGGTCTGAGCCACCACATCAGCCAACAATGTTTATTGAAAGATATGCCATAAAATCACACATTATATTAGAGTCTGCTCTACTTTCAAGTTAGGGTATTCAGTACTCTCTGTGCACAGATTTTGCTAGGAACAATATTAGAGTAATAAGGAAAAGATTTGCTAGGTTCTCCATTGTCCTATTTCATGATGTCAGTAAAATCACTCTACAAGGAGTTTGTACCATATTTTTAGCAATAAAATATATTGTCCCGCTTTTCATCTTGTTAGTCTACTTGGCCTTAGGAAACTCTCTCCTCTATTATTATTCTTTATAACTTTATTGAAGCAGAGTTCCATTATTCTGTCTCTCCCATTATTTTGGAAGCAAAAAGCTAAATCCCAGTATGCTCAAAAAGTTAATATTATAGTCATCACTGGGAAATTGCCTTTTGTTTAAAATTACTAGAAAGAGGATGCTCTGATTATTTCAATGACCTGGTTGGCAAAATGGTTGGGTTATATACCATTGATTCTCAAAGTATTTGAATTCAATCTATCTTAATGAATAGTGAAACTAGATTGGATATTTTTTTACTGATTTAGAATGTATTTCATGAATTCATTGTGCATTCATTCATTCACCAAATAAATATGAAGCCTACTGGCTGGGCACAGTGGCTCACGTCTGTAATCCCAGCACTTTGGGAGGCTGAGGTGGATGGATCACTTGAGGCCAGGGGTTTGAAACCAGCCTTGCCAATATGCTGAAATCTCATGTCTACTAAAAACAAAATTAGCGAGGTGTGGTAGTGTGTGCCTGTAATCCCAGGTATTCTGGAGGGTAAGGCAGGAGAATTGCTTGAACCCGGGAGGCAGAAGTTGCAGTGAGTCAAGACTGTGCCAATGTACTCCAGTCTGGATGACAGAGCGAGATTATGTCAGAAAACAAAAACAAACATTTATGAAGCCTATTAAGTGCCAGTCACAGTTCTGTTTGCTGTAGATGGCTTTTGTTGGTATGCTCTTTGCCCTCATCAAGGTTATTATTCTGTCATTCTATTCAGGAATAAGCATTTAAGAGATGTAAGAGAACAGAATGAGTTAATACTTAGTAGTTTCTTTCCAAATATAAACTCTTGATTTTATGCTATTAATTCTTCATTTTCATATTTACCATAAAAATTGAGTCCTGACAATGTTCTGTTTGTTGGAGCTTTCTAGTTTATTTGGAATTAAGGGCACTTGGTATTTGTTTGACTGCACAACCCTACTTTTATTATTATATTTTGAGATGGAATATTGCTCTATTGCCCAGGCTGGAGTGCAGTGGCGTGATCTTGGCTCACTGCAACCTCTGCCTCCCAGGTTCAGGTGATTCTTCTGCCTCAGCCTTCCAGGTAGCTGGGATTACAGATACCCACCATCATTTTTTGCATTTTTGTAGAGACAGGATTTCACCGTGTTGGCCAAGCTGGTCTTGAACTCCTGACCTCAGGTGATCTGCTCGCCTCAGCCTTCCAAAATGCTGGGATTACAGGTCTCAGCCACTGCACCTAACTTATAACCCTACTTTAAACAAAGGAAATATTAAGTTAGAAGCCAGAATGAACTGTATCTCAAACCAGTTTAAAAAGTGAACATCATTAGAATAATTCTTCTCATATGACAGACTCTGGAGGAAGCATATTTTGTAATCATGTCATATTGGTGTCGTCAGCAGCATCTTTTTGTGACCCAGTTGCTTGTGTAGATTTGAACTCCCATACTTCTAAGTTTAACTGTAGTTATTATTTTTTTCTACTATCTTTTGGTCAATCAGATGGGCTACAGCCCCAGATCTATTTGGGATCTTCACTGATTAGAGATGGTTATTCTGGTTGGATGTCTGCAGGAAGTCCACTAGCTTCTGATGTTATTAGCTTTCAAGTTTTCTTTCCTAGAAGGTTTTGCATAAATATTCATGGCAGTTTTTATGTTTAAATAGAGCAGATATGAAGCAGATAAGATTGCTTTAACTCTGCTCACAGAGCTCCAGCTGCTGTAAGAATTTCTGTAATGTAGCAGATGGATGATGACCGCAGTGGCTGTTACTCGTAAGAGCATACATATGTTCTCTTTGGGAGACCATGGGGAAGGAGCAAGCTTCAGACATGAAGATGACATGGCCTCGGGTCCCTGTCCTCCTACCTGTTAACAGGTCAACTTAGGCCAGATGCGGTGGCTTACACCTACAATCTCAGCGCTTTGGGAGGCTGAGGCGGGAGCATCACTTGAGCTCAGGAGTTTGAAACCAGCCTGGGCAATATGGTGAGACCTTGTCTCTACTAAAATTAAAAAAAAAAAAAAATTAGCTGGGTGTGGTAGTGCACACTTGTAGTCCTAACTACTTTGGGGGACTGAGGTGGGAAGATAACTTGAGCCCAGGAAGTCAAGGCTGCAGTGAGCGCTGATCATGCCACTAACTCCAGCTTGGGCAACAGAATGAGACTCTGTTTCAAGAACAAAAGGACAACGACCAATAAAACAGGTCACCTTACCTCTTTGGTAAAGGGATAAGGCTATTTTGACACCTAATATAAGGTCAAATGATAGAGTGGACTTTAAAGTACTTTATAAGCAAAAATTATACAAGTAGGAGGGTGATTTCTTCCCTTTTTTTTGCATATTTCCTGGATCATAGCAGCATATGGAAGCTTCAGAGAGGGAATGGTACCCTCCTTGAAAAGTCTCTTCATTCTGCCTCTATGAGTGTTTCAGAGAGGCAGTGGTATTGCTGAGGTATTCCCCTCTGATATTGTCATCATAAGTCATCACTTTTGAGCCCGTCAATCTAGATGTTTTTTTAAATAAAGGAAATACTTGTTGAATCCCATTATTTTCTGTCTATTATTTTCTGCTTGGCATGTATTTGTAGAACATGTAAGCATATCTAAATGAGCCTGCTTTCTGCAAGTCTTAAGTTTTTCATGTTATTTTAACACTTTAGAATAATAGCAAAATCTTGGTTCACCTTGAAAAGTAGAATTTTTATAAATGTGGTTCTTACTATGTGTGAATAGCTGTAGAGCTTACGATATGTTTTAGACATGTCGAATAGAGGTGTTTAAATAGAAGGATTCATCTCTGGAGTGGTGGTTAAACTAATTTTTTTTTTTTGAGATGGAGTCTCGTGGTCACCCAGGCTGGAGTGCATGGCATGATCTTGGCTTTCTATAACCTCTGCCTCCCAGATTCAAATGATTCTCTTGTCTTAGCCTCCTGAGTAGCTGGGATTATAGGAACACACCACCACACACTGCCATGCCAGCTAATTTTTTTTTTTTTTTTACACTTTTTAAATATTTTAAGTTCCGGGACACATGTGCAGGATGTGCAGGTTTGTTACAGAGGTAAATGTGTACCATGGTGGTTTGTTGCACCTATCAACCCATCACCTAAGTATTAAGCCCCACATGCATTAGCTATTTATTCTGATGCCCTCACTCCTCCACCTCCCAATAGGTCCCCCAACAGTATGTGTTGTTCCCCTCCTTATGTCCATGTGTTCTCATTGTTCAGCTCCCACTTATAAGTGAGAACATGTGGTGTTCCATTTGATTTACGCTTTTCTTGATACAGAGTCTCTATATGTTGCCCAGGCTGCTCTGGAACTTTTGGGTTCAAGCAATCCTTATACCCCAGGTTCCTGAGTCACTGGGACTACAGGCATGTGCCATGGCACCCAGCTACACTTTTTCTTGAACAATAAAATGTTTATTTTCAACTCAGTTTGAATCTACTCTTCAAGTCACATGTATCTTATATAAGAAGGTATTATTATTATTATTATTGCATTTTAGGTTTTGGGGTACATGTGAAGAACATGCAGTATTGTTGCATAGGTACACACGTGGCAGTGTGATTTGCTGCCTTCCTCCCCTTCACCTATATCTGGCATTTCTCCCCATGCTATCTCTCCCCAACTCCCCACCCTCCGCTGTCCCTCCCCTATTTCCCCCCAGCAGACCCCAGTGTGTGATGCTCCCCTCCCTGTGTCCATGTGTTCTCATTGTTCAACACCCGCCTATGAGTGAGAACATGCGGTGTTTGATTTTGTGTTCTTGTGTCAGTTTGCTGAGAATGATGGTTTCCAGGTTCATCCAGGTCCCTATAAAGGACACGAACTCATCATTTTTTGTGGCTGCATAGTATTCCATGGTGTATATGTGCCAAATTTTCCCTGTCCAGTCTATGATCGATGGGCATTTGGGTTGGTTCCAGGTCTTTGCTATTATAATCAGTGCTGCAATGAACATTCGTGTGCATATGTCCTTATAGTAGAACGATTTATAATCCTTTGGGTATATACCCAGTAATGGGATTGCTGGGTCAAATGGAATTTCTATATCTAGGTCCTTGAGGAATCGCCACACTGTCTTCCACAATGGTTGAACTAGTTTACACTCCCACCAACTGTGTAAGAGTGTTCCTATTTCTCCACATCCTCTCCAGCATCTGTTGTCTCCAGATTTTTTAATGATTGTCATTCTAACTGGCGTAAGATGGTATCTCAATGTGGTTTTGATTTGCATTTCTCTAGCGACCAGTGATGATGAGCATTTTTTCATGTTTGTTGGCCTCATATATGTTTTCTTTTGTAAAGTGTCTGTTCATATCCTTTGCCCACTTTTGAGTGGGCTTGTTTTTTTTTCTTGTAAATCTGTTTTAGTTCTTTGTAAATTCTGGATATCAGCCCTTTGTCAGATGGGTAGACTGCAAAAATTTTTTCCCATTCTATTGGTTGTTGATTCACTCTAATGACTGTTTCTTTTTTTATTCCTTTTTTGTTTGGTTATTCTATCAGTCTCTGAGGGAGGTTTGTTAAAAGCTACCACTATAATTAGGGATCCACCTAGTTCTTTCTTTAGTTCTGTTTTGCCTTATAAATTTTGAAAACATGCTATTAAGTACATACATATCTAGATTTGAAATATTTTCCCAGTGTATTACCATTATGAAATGTCTCTTTTTATTTCTAGTTGTATTTTTTCACTTCAGTGTACTTTCTCTATTATAGATATAGCTACAGTAGCTTCCTTTGGTTAGTGTTTGCATGGTGTACCAGTTTTGCAGTCAGGAAGACAAAAATCACATTAGACATTTTAAGCAGGAGATTTAATAAAGAAAATTGGTTACACGGGTTTGGAGAGGTGAAGGTACCAAAAAGGATGAATGAGGTAACCCAGAGATAATAACCACAGAAAACAGCAACTCTCCTTAGCCTTGGAGAAAAAAAGAAAAATGTTGTGGTAAAGGGAAGAGCCCTGTGGAATTGGTGCTAAGATCTTTAAAAAGAGGGTGCCATTCAACATAGAGATGTGGCCCGTGGAGCTATTCTCAGACCTCGGAGGAGCCGTCTCTATCCAGCGGCTACTTGAACCACTGAGGGGCCATGATGAAGCTGGCTCTGGGAGAGGCAATGGAAGGTGATGGGTTTGGCCTGCCACAGCTGGGGTCACCTGAAAGTGATGACTATTAACAGAACTCTTGGTGGGAGTAAAAATTAGTTCAAGCATTGTGAAAGACAGTGTGGCAATTCCTCAAGGATCTACAACCAGAAATACCATTTGACCCAGCAATCCCATTATTGGGTATATACCCAAAGGATTATAGATTATTATACCATAAAGACACATGCACACTTATGTTTATTGCAGCACTATTCACAGACTTGGAATCAACCCAAATGCCCATCAATGATAGACTGGATAAAGAAAATGTGGCACATATACATCATGTAATACTATGCAGCCACAAAAAAGAATGAGTTCATGTCCTTTTCAGGGACACAGATGAAGCTGGAAACCATCATTCTCTGCAAACTAACAGAGGATCAGAAAACCAAACACTACATGTTCTCACTCATAAGTGTGAGTTGAACAATGAGAACACATGGACACAGCGAGGGGAACATCTCCTTTTACTTTCAACCTATATTCTTGTATTTTACTTTAAAATTTTCTTACATTCCATATTCTTATATCTCAAAAGTATATATTCTATATTCATATATTTATGTTCTATATTCTATTCCATAATAATTATATGTTCTTATATTATTAAAGTATCTCTTTTAAGCAGTATATAGTTGCATTTTAAAAAATTGAGTCTGACAACTCTTTAAGTTAGAGAATTTGTATTTAATCTGCATGATATATGATTATTATTACATTAGTTACTAACACATTTGAATTAAGACTTACCATCTTGCTATTTGCATTTTATTTATTCTGGTTAGTTTCTTTATCTCGCCTTTACGACTTATTTTGAATTGACTTTAAAAAAAAATTGTTGTATTTTTCTCCTTCAGTCAGCTTGGTCGATTCACATCATTTAACTACCATTTTCATGACATGAATATTTTACATATGAAAATCTAATGCATATAAAATTAGACTTTCCCTCTTCCCATAGGTTGAGCATTGAGCAGCCCCCACCCCATCACTGGCTCTGAATTCCAGTTTTTGTCCTCTAATCCTCTGGTATCTGCTGAGAGCTCTGTCCATCTCTCAGCCTCCCAGAAATCTCTTCCTAAATAAAACTTAGGTCCCTAAGAGAAAAGTGGTCTCCAATACGAGATCAACTTTCTAACTGCCTTCTACTCCCAAATATGTCTCTATAATTTTCCAAACCTTTTTGACTCTCCAGTGTCTTCTAATGATTTTTTTAAAAAATTCTGCTCTTCTAGGTCTCAGTTGGAGGATTGCTCTGGATTAGTCTATTACAACAGAATGTAGAACCTTTTTATAGTCTGTTCTCTCTAGAGAATAATACAAGTCAGATAATATCATTCATCTGCTAAAAATCTTCCAATGGATCCTAAACTCTTTCAGGAGACAAGCCAAAATTCTACTGGAGGCTTCACTCACCATTTCCTCTCTGACATAACCTACTCCTCCTCTCAGCACTTCTCTCAGCTGTGCTGATTTCCCTGTTGTTTCTGAAATTGAACCAATGTTTCCCATTCAGATCCTTTGTGTTTGCCCTTCCTTTTATCCAGGATAGGATATATTTTTTTTTCACTTATCTTTTTGGCTTGTCCCCACCTCTTACTTGAAGAGCTGCTCAAATATTGTTTTCTCAGTAAGGTTTTACCACATGATTCCAGTTAAAATTGAATACTTTAGCCACTACCCATCCATTTTCACTTATTTTCTCCTTAGAAATTATTACCCTTGAATATATTCTACAACTCATTTATTTTTACTTTTGATCTGTTTTCTTTCATTCGCTGTTCCAAAATGACAAAGAATTAAAAATAATTCAACATATATCTCCAGAATGTACAATAGTGTCTGGTACATAGAAGGTGCTCAATAAATATTATTTGAATAAAGAAATGAGTAGTGTAATTACAAGTGGAGCAAGAATCATAAATTTATATTTAATAGCTGTTAAGTAAATAGAATTATCTGTTCTATTGGTTAAATGGCAATGATAACATTGGAGGAATCCAGGATGATAATCACATTTTTGTCCTAGGGACACCTTCTATTCCTGTGAAAGGACACACTCATTTACTAAATGATTTTTACTGTCTTATTTCTTCTCTGACTCCATTTCATTGGGTTGATGTCTCAGATCTGCACCCTAAAGGCAATAATTACATTAATGATGCTCTCCTAGTCAGTGATGTCAAAGGCCAAAATACATGTTGAGGGCTGTGTTCCCTATATCTACTGAATTCAGGTGGAATTTCCTAAGTGCCAATTTATTGAAAGAAACAAGTGCCGCTAATGTTGAAAGGAGAGAAGAATTTCAATGACTTGAGTGTTTGATAAAGGCTGTAGAAAAGAAAGTAATCTTTCATATGCTCTCTAACATTTGGATAGGATTTGACTATTTGAAAAGAGTCTTTCAGCTCAGACAGGGCATGAGAAGGAGCATAAATGCGGAAGTAGAGATGGGATATAGAATGGATTTTGGCAAAATGTAGAACAGTTCAGTGGGCATGCAGGGTGAGCATGTATGTAGAAGCAAATATCTTTCAATTGCTTTTGAGAAAGATGAGTATCTTTCACTTTAAAATGACATAATTTACGATTATGCAAAATGTTTAAAAGAGGAATGGAAGATGAAGCTGGAGAATATATGATAGAGAAACACAGGTTAATTCAGTCTATTTCAATAACCAGGCATTTTTGAAAAATATATGTTATTTAATAAAATGTTATTTATTTAATAGATTCAGCCAACATCATATTCTTCACATTAGATTAGTGTGCCATTTTTTTTAAACAACAAATGTGTTTTCTGTTAGGATAAGGGGTCCTGTTTTAGTTCTTTGGAGACTTACTTTCTCTTTACATCCCTTACTACTGGAAGCTGTTCTTTAAGATGGGAAACCCAATAGGGAATTCACATGTTTGAGAAATGTGGATGTAGAAGTCCTCGATTAGAAAAACTGTTCAGTTTATTAAAAAACAAGCAATGGAGAGTGAAAACACAATGTAGACTATATATGGATGAAAGTAAATTGAAAATTAAAAATCTGATATGAACTGTTAAACACTTTTGGAGCATTAACAAGAGTCATTTTGGCTTGCTGTGGAATCAGATCAATGACATACATTTAACTTGCTCTGACCAGCTCCTCCCTTTGGGGTTTCCAGAGTTTCGGTAACACCTTCTCCTGAGCTCTCTCAGGCAACTTGATGTAGTAGAAGGAATCCTAGGACTAACTATGTCACTAAATAGCAACAATCTTGGGCACGTCAATTACCCTCTTTAAATCTCAGTTTCTTCATATGAAATATCTGAGAATTGAAGAAAACACTTAGGCCAGAATATGAGTATGGGGTGGCTGATGGCTGTAATCCCAACACTTAAGGAGGCCGAGGTGGGTGAATCACTTGAGGCCAGGAGTTCGAGACTAGCCTGAACAACATGGTGAAACCCCGTTTTGACTAAAAAAACAAAATTAGCTGGGCGTGGTGGCGCATACCTGTAGTCCCAACTACTTGGGTGGCTGAGGCAGGAGCATTACTTGAATTTTGGAGGTGGAGGTTGCAGGGAGCCTAGATCACACCATTGAACTCCAGCTTGGGCAACAAGAGTGAAACTCCATCTCAAAACAAAACAAAACAAACAAAAAATAAAATACTTGCTGTATCACTTTCCAATCTAACACTCCATTCTTTGATAGGAGCCTTTGTCTGGGACCTGCACCTCGTCTGGGTCTTTGGCTGGCTGCATCAGAGTATGACTAGAACATGACCTAAGACTACCTACCACAAGCACCATATTTGGAAAAGAGTTTGCTTACAAAAACAAACAATATTGGATATATCCATCTTCACTCCAGAGATTCTAAGCTAGAATCTTGATCTTATAAAAGACCAACACGAGCCCTCTGAAACTGAGTGTTATCCCCAGTGAAAAGTATATTATCTAAATGAGTTTTCTTCTATAATATATATTATATATGAATAGGTGACATATGAAAAGGTGAAGGGGTTAGCAGGTGCCTGTTTTAGAAGACAGAGGCTAGAGACATGACTGTCTTGTGGAAACGTGTACCTGGATTTAGCTCTTGCAGTAACCCTGGCATCTGTAAATGCAGATCCTTTACCTTTAAGCTGTTGCAGATTTCACTGCTGTGTTATTTATGAGGTATCAAAGACAGACTCAGCAGGACTGAAGGCCTTAATAAATTTATCATTTTATTGAGCACCTCAGACCATAGTTATTAGTTATATAGCAATGTTCAGTAATTCACATTTAGATGATTGGTTTGTATGAGGATTTATATTATTTATCAATATAAAATGAGTAATTTATGTTTATGGGTTTTGTTTGCATGTAGGAAGAAGCTTGGTGAAATCTAAAAAGCATGGGCTTTTGAGACAGGAAGACTTGGGTTAAAATTCTAGTTCTATACTTTGTTAAATATATAATCTGGAAGTAATTACATGACCAACCTAAGACTTAGTTTACTATTTTAAAACTTTGTATAACAAAACCTAATTCATAGTTCTGTAAACAAACAATATAAAGTAATTCAAATTCATAGCATAGTTCCTGACATAGTAGATCCTAAAAAATAATTGTGAAATGAATGAAAGTGAGTTTCCTTCTGCTTTTGTTCACTCCTCAATCTCTTTAGTTCCTGAAAGTTGTAGAAAGTAAAATATGGCAGCAATAGCAGGTATCCATTTGCCTGTTCTCCTTCATACCCTTTTTACTCAAACTCAATATATTTTTCCTTTGAGAATTGTACATAAGAGCTAGACTTTAGAACTATGGCCAAATTTCATTTCAGTTTAATTCAGTACACACATTTGTGTTTACTCTGTGCTAGAAACCATATGAATGATCAAAACAAATTCCCTACCCTCAGGTAACTCCCACTAGAGCAGAGTGAGATACAACAGAGGTAGTATGTCCTTGTATAGTGGTCTTTTTTATCAGTATTGTGTGTGTATGTACACTGCTGCATGTGGTTGCAGAGTTAAGCAGTC
Source organism: Cheracebus regulus (assembly GCA_963574635.1). Taxonomy (NCBI): domain Eukaryota; kingdom Metazoa; phylum Chordata; class Mammalia; order Primates; family Pitheciidae; genus Cheracebus; species Cheracebus regulus. Next base: position 100,531 of record CAUYQU010027810.1, read on the forward strand.
ATATCAATGCAAATCTAAGAGTTTAAGACTGAGAATGAACAGGAAAAAAATTTTAGTCCCAGTTGTCTTGAACTGATGTCAAAAGCAAAGTAGACATGAGAAAATTTAGTCAATAATGTTGAACTACCAAGAAATTTAAATGTGAGGGATTTTGTTTTTAATAGGTCATGCATTTTGCAAATACTGTTAGCTATTTTAAGACACTTCTCAAGTTTGAAGTATTTTTTTTTTGTTATTCTTTATGTACAAAAAAAGAATCGGGTGGAGTAGAACTTTTGCCATTAATACTGATGTGAATTGCTGTTATATTAAAGGAAAGCAACAGACATCCTTGGATCAGAAAAGATGAATCACACATTATTGAGTGAGAAAGTTGGGAAAGAACATGGAAAAAAAGATAAAGAAACTAAAATAGTTAAAACTAAAGTTACAAAAGATTAGAAAATCTTTTTTTTCAGTAGAACAAATATTAGGCTATATCTTTAAAAATAATGAGGGTTATTAATTTTAATATAAAGACTTTACAATTAATTACCTAAATTATTGCCTCCTTTTTTTAGTCTTTCTCCTTGATAGCATCACCATTGAATTCATTAACTGTATCCCACATCCACACAAAGAGGCTTCCCAGGCTGTCACAGCACAATGTCCATTGAATTTGGGCAAACATGGACTGAAACTGTAATGGTCACAATTTAGAAAAGCAAATTGTCATCTTGAAAAACTGATATAGTTGGGCTTATACTAAATAGACAGCCCTGAAGAGTAAAAACAAGCTAGCAAGCAAACAAACAAAAAACAGACTTTGAATTGAGACAGGCCTGGTGTAAAATTCTGGCTCTGCTCTTTTGTAGCTTTGTGATCCTTGGCAAGCAATTGCTCATGTTTGAAGCTGTTTCATTTTCTGTCTGTGTCGAAGTGTGATGATTAAATAGGATGGGGTAGAAAGCACCAGAGCACCTGGAAAATAGAAGGTGCTCCATCTATGAGGATTCTCTACTTTTTCCCCTAAGATAGGCACTGATGAGATGCTTAGTAAATATTGAATATTACTAAATATTAAATATAGTATGTATTAGTAAAATGGAATATATAACTCTTATAATGGATATGCAGATATACTTAACAAATATACAACAACAATGCCAATAGCAGCGATATGAAATACAAAGCTTGATGCAGGAAAGAGATCACAACAGGTGGCTCCCATTTGTCCCTATCCATAAAATAATGAAGTGGTTCCAGATGGCCTTCCAGACGTTTTTTAGGTTTTAAACATCTACAATTTAATAGATTCTGATTATCTTTATAAGAAAATGTCGCTTTGTGTGTACTTTCATGTAGAAAAATACCGAGTTTCAACAGAGCACTTTGTCTGTACATCCAATGGGGACCCCAAATCCTTCACAAAAGCTGATTTTCTTTCTTTCTTTCTTTCTTTCTTTCTTTCTTTCTTTCTTTCTTTCTTTCTTTCTTTCTTTCTTTCTTTTTTTTAAATACAACAAAAACCTTCCTTCCCTTATTCTTCTTGTGAAAGAAAGAAAAAGTTGAGAGAAAATGAACAGGTAGTAAACTCTAAGGGCATTGAAACAGAGACAGAAAGAAGAATGAGTGATAATTACAATAATGGATGGATCCTAAGAAGAAAATGTTAGGGAAATCACATTTGAAGGCAGAGAGAAAGTGCCTGGATGTGAATGAATGACTGGAAATAAGAGGGCAATAGATTATCACCTGGTAAAGGAGAGGAAGAAATGGTCAAAGGCAGGCAGGAAAGCAAGGAAAACATCTGAGTTGAAATTTCTGACAAAAAGAAAAATAAAAAAAAAAATTAAGGGTAGGTACAACAGATACCTGTTTTTCTCAATTGGCTTTCAAGTGTTGAATTAGGTTCTGTCTATTATTAATGTGGTTTGCCCATGAGATTTAGCCACTGATGACCTATTCTCTTCATGTAGCAATTAGCAGTAAATTGGCTCGCTTCTGAGTTACCTCAAAACAGCTAATAAGAAACAGAAGCCATGAATATAGGCTTAATGGGAGGAAAAGTATAATTAGTAGAACTAAGAGGAAAAATGAATTGTTTTTTTGTGGAGGCCAAATTAAAGCACTGTGGGGCAATGATGGCTTTTAGGAAAGAAAACGCTAATTAAAGACTGCTATATTTGTTTGGTTTGGAATTTTAGATGACAAACTATCATGGAACAGTAGGTCGAATTCTCAGGGTAGCACTGACACATTAAAATTTGAGGAAGGTACAAATACTACTTGAGAAAGGTACAAATATCATGAGTATGGTTTTCTGAAAGACAAACTTAAATTCAAAACATATGTTAAATGATAAAATTAAAATCACATTTTAACCCAAATAGTTTTCTGTTTCTTACTGGGTAACTTTCTTTATAAGATATAGATTTACTAATAATGTGGTACTCCTTTAAGTTTGGTGGAAAAAATAATCTTTAAATTATTTGCATCCCCTGGGTTACAGATATATCTCTTGTCCTTAGCATGATAAGACTTTTCTATTGCCTTCTGGGTTTCTCTCCGATAGCTTTTGGGGTACAAGTGGTTTTGGTTACATGGATGAATTGTGTGGTTGTGAATTTTGAAATTTTAGTGTACTTGTCACCTGAGTACATTGTACCCAAATATGTAGCTTTTTAATTCTTCAACCCCCTCCCTATCTCCTCCCTTCTGAAACTCCAAAGTCTATTACACCACTCTGTATGCCCTTGCATAACCAGAACTTAGATCTCACTTATAAGTGAGAATACATGGTATTTGGTTTTCTGTTCTTGAATTACTTCACTTAGAAAAATGACCTCCAACTCCATCCAAATTGCTCCAAAAGACATAATTGTATTCTTTTTTATGACTCAGTAGTATTCCATGGTGTATATATACCACATGTTCTTTATCCATTCATTGGTTGATGGGCACTTAAGTTTATTTAATATCTTTGCAATTGTGAATTAAATGCTGTGACAAACATACACATACAGATGTCTTTTTGATACAGCAACTTACTTTAGGTAATGACTTCTTTTCTTTTTCTTTTTTTAAATTGTATTTTGGGCTCTGGTGTACATGTGCACATTCAGCATCCTGTAGGATTGTTACATAGGTACATACATGCCATGGTGGTTTGCTGTCTTCATCCTCTGCCACCCATCCTATTACCTACATCAGCCATTTCTCCCTGTGTTATCCCTCCCCATCCTCCCCACCCCACTGCTGTTCCTCCCCGCCCTCCCCTCCACCCCCCGACCTAGCTCAGTGAGTGTTGTTCTTTTACCTGTGCCCAAGTGTTATCATTGTTCATCACCCGCCTATGAGTGAAAACATGTGGTGTTTGGTTTTCTATTCTTGTGTCAGTTTGCTGAGAATGATGGTTTCTAGATTCATCCATGTCTCTACAAAGGACATGAGCTCATCGTTTTTTATGGCTGCATAGTATTTCATGGTGTATATGTGCCACATTTTCTTTGTTCAGTCTATCACTGATGGACATTTGGGTTGGTTCCGGGTCTATGCTATTGTAAACAGCACCACAATGAACATACGTGTGCATGTGTCTTTATAATAGAGTGATTTATAATCCTTTGGGTATATACCCAGTAATGGGATTGCAGGGTCTAATAGGCAAGGCTGGTTCAACATATGCAAATCTATACATGTAATCCACCACATAAACAGAACCAAAACCAAAAACCACATGATTATCTCAATAGATGCAGAGAAGACCTTCAACAAAATTCAACAGAACTTTATGCTAAAAACTCTCAATAAACTAGGTAGCGATGAATGTATGTCAAAATAATAAAAGCTATTTATGACAAACCCATAGCCAGTATCATACTAAATGGGCAAAAATGAGAAGCATTCCCTTTAAAAACTGGCACTAGGCATGGATGCCCTCTCTCAACACTTGTATTCAATATATGTATTGCAAGTTCTAGCCAGAGTAATTAGGCAAGAAAAAGAAATAAAGGGCATTCAATTAGGAAAAGAAGTCAAATTGTCCCTATTTGCAGACAACATGATTATATATTTAGAAGACCTCGTTGACTCACCCCAAAACCTCCTTAAGCTGATAAGCAACTTCAGCAAAGTCTTAGGATACAAAATCAATGTGCAGAAATCACAAGCATTCCTGTACACCAACAACAGACAGACAGAGAGCCAAATCATGAGCCAACTCCCATCTACAATTGCTACAAAGAGAATAAAATACCTAGGAATACAACTAACAAAGGATGTAAAAGTTCTCTTCAAGGAGAACTACAAACCACTGCTCAAGGAAATAGGAGAGGACACAAACAGATGGAAAAACATTCCATGCTCATGATTAGGAAGAATCAATATTGTGAAAATGACCATACTGTCCAAAGTATTTTATAGATTCAATGCTATCCCCATCAAGCTACCATTGACCTTCTTCACAGAACTGGAAAAAACCACTTTAAACTTCATGTGGAACCAAAAGAGAGCCTGCATAGCCAGGACAATTCTAAGCAAAAAGAACAAAGCCAGAGGCATCACGCTACCTGACTTCAAAGGATACTATAAGGCTACAGTAATCAAAACGGCATGGTACTGGTATCAAAACAGAGATATAGACCAATGGAACAGAATAGAGGCCTCAGAAACAATGCCATGCATGACTTCTTTTCTTTTGGGTGGATATTGTCCGTGGGATTGTTGGGTCAAATGGTATATATACTTTTAATTCTTTAAGAAATCTTTATACTGTTTTTCACAGAGATTGTACTAATTTACATTTCTACCAGCATTGTATTTGTGTTCCCTTTTCACCACATCCATGCCAACATCTATTGTTTTTTTGCTTTGTTTTGTTTTGTTTTTTACTTTTTAATAATGGATATTTTGGCTGGGGTAGGATGGTATTTCATAGTGGTTTTAATTTGCATTTCCCTGATGGTCAGTGATATTAAACATTTTTTTCATATTTTTGTTGTCCCTTTGTATATTTTCTTTTGAGAAATTTCTATTCATGTCATTTGCCTGCTTTGATGGGATTATTATTATTTTTTTTTCTTGCTGATTTGTTTGAGCTCCTTGTAGATTCTGGATATAGTCTTTTGTTGGATGTGTAGTTTGCAAATATTTTCTCCAAGACTAAAAATTAGTATTTTTAGTTTAATTGGGTCTTACTGCTTTTGGGGTTCTAACAATAAATTGATTGCCTATACCAATGTCCAGAAGAGTTTTTCTAGGTTTTCTTCCAGAATTTCTATGGTTACAGGTCTTAGATTTAAGTGATCTACCTTCAGTGGATTTTTGCGTATGGTGAGAAATAGAGATCAGTTTCATTCTTCTGTACGTGGGTATCCAGTTTTCCAGCACCATTTATTAAATAGTGTGTCCTTTCCCAAATTAATGTTTTTGTATGCTTTATCAAAGATCAGTTAGCAGTAAACATGTGACTTTCTTTCTGGGTTCTCCAGACTGTTGCAGTTTTCTATGTAGTGATGTTGTTAAGTATAAGGCTATCATTAACAAAACTAGTACCATGCTGTTTTGTTAATGATAGCCTTATAGGACAATCTGAAGTCAGATAATCAACTCACCTAATCTTAAAACTAAAAAAATCCACTTAATGATCACTGTGTTTAAGGGATTTCCAGATGCCACTCTAACACTTAAGAAAAACAAGTAAAAAGAAAGTGAAGAAATTGACTAGGCTAATAACAGGAAAAAGGAAAAGAATGAAGGACATGTTTCCTTCTCCCAGGTGCCTGAATAGCACCTGGGATACAGTACTTTGCAGTGGTGGGTTTTCAATGTACAGTTGTTAAATTAATAAACAAACAAATGTATTTGAAATTAACCCTGAAAAGCAGGAGTTAAGAAAATCTCCATGAAATATTCCAAGTAAAATCAAACTCCTGTAACCTCTCATGGTTGATAAAATAAGTCAGAAAGTGAAAAGGTGCAAAAATGATACATAGAAATAGTTTAAGAGGCCACTTAACGAACTTTCAAAAAATTTCAATTTTAAGTTTTAACTTTTAAAGTCAGTTTTTAACTTGTAAAAAGTTTAAGAAATCACCTATTTGATTTCTACTTTTTTGATAGATTAGTTTTTTACAATTTTATACAGATAAAATTCATAAACAATTGACGCATTTAAAGTGTAGAATTCAGTTGGTTTTAATATGGTCACAGAGTTGTGCAATCATCACTACCAACAATTTTAGATCAATTTCATCACCCTCAAATAAAATTCCCTACCCATTAGCAGTCACTTCTTATTTTCTTATCTCCACCCTACCAGCCCAAGGCAACCACTAATCTACTTTCTGTCTCTATATATTTCTCTATTCTGGGAAGTTCATGTAAATAGCATCATATACTATGTGGTCTTTTGTGACTGGCTCCTTTCCCTTAGCAAAGTAGTTTTAAGTTTTATCCATGTTGAAGTATATATCAGTACTTTGTCCTCTTTTATTGCCAAGTACTGTATATATATCAGAAGCAATATATTCTATTGCCAAGTACTATATATATATCAGAAGTAATATATTCTATTGTATGTATATGCCACATTTTTTTATTCTTCAGTTAATATAAATTTGTTTTTTTCCCCCACTTCTTAGGTTTCATGAACAGTGCTTCAGTAAACATTGCCCAAAAAGGTTTTGTGAAAACATGTTTACAGTTCTTATGGATATGTACCTTGGAGTAAAATTGCTGAGACATATTATAATTTTATGTTTAACTTTGTGAAACACTGTCAGACTGTTTTTCACGGTGACTTCATCATTCTACATTCCCAACTATGATGTATGAAGGTTCTAATTTCTCCACATCCTTGTCAGCACTTGTTATCATTGGACTTTTTGATTATAGCCATTTTTTTTTTTTGAGACAGAGTCTCACTCTGTCACCCAGGCTGAAGTGCAGTGGCATGATTTTGGCTCACTACAACCTCTGCCTCCCAGGTTCAGGCGTTTCTCCTGCCTCAGCCTCCTGAGTAGCTGGGACTACAGGCACGTGTCAGCAGGCTCTGCTAATTTTTGTATTTTTAGTAGAGACAGGTTTCACCATGTTGGCCAGGCTGCTCTTAAGTTCCTGATCTCAGGTGATCCATCTGCCTTAGCCTCCCAAAGTGCTAGGATTACAGGAGTGAATGTGTATGAAGTGATACGCCATTATGATTTTGGTTTGCTCATCCCTGATGACTAGTGATGCATCATTTCATATGCTTATTGGTCATTTGTATATGTTTAGAGAAATGTGTATTGATATGTTTTTCCCATTTTTAGATTGGGTTACTCATCTGTTATTGGATTGTAAGAGTACTTTACATATTTTAGCTATGAGTCCCTTATCAGATATGTGATTTTCAAATATTTTCTTCCATACTGTGAATTGTCTTCTCAGTTTCTTGATGGTGATTTGAAGTAAAAACATCCTTAATTTAATGAAGCATTTCTATTTTGCTCTGGGTATAAAAGCTTGTCTTTATAATGGCTCTAAGGGGTCCACCCACTCTTTTCTACCTGACCTCACTGACTGTTCCACCCCAGCTCACTCTGCTCCAGGTATACTGACTTCCTTGTTGATCAGCCTGCCCCAGGCTCCTGCTTTTCCTACAAACAGCTTCATTGCTTTCCCCCTTAACATCTTTTGGATCTTTGCTCAGCTGTCACCACCTCAGTGAGGCTTTTCTTGAACACCCTATTTAATAATAGGGTGTTTCCATTTCCTTACTTGGGCACAGCCTTTTCCCTTGGCTGCTTTATTTTCCTCTAGGGCACTAGCACCATGTAGTTATTTATTTAATTTTTATAGACAATTTAGGCAATTTTATGTATCCATCTATTTGTTGATTTAGCCATTCATTTATTGTTGAATGAAATGTGATTTAAATACAATACAGTTAACCCATTTTGGGGTATACAGTTGATGAATTTTGAAAAATGTATGTTTTTGTATAGCTACCACCACAATCATGTTATAGAAAGTTTTTATTACCCAAACATTCCCTTTGCAGTCAATACCCTTTGCATTCCCAGCACATGGTAACTACTTATCTGCTTTCAGAGACTGTAGTTTCACCTTTTCTAGAAGTTTTTGTAAATAGAATAAAGCATTTGTGTTTGTGTGAGTATGTATTTGGCTTCTTTGACTCAGCATAATGCTTTGGAGATTTCCCATGTTTTTGAGTGTATTAGCAGTTATTTTCCTTGCTGTGTAGTTAATCTATAAGTTGTTTATTCATTTACCTCTTGGTAGACATTCATGCTGTTTCCAATTTGGATCCTGGTGAATGAAGCTGCTTGAAAATTTGTGTACTAATCTTTGGAGTCCTTCATTTCTCTCAGGTAAATATCCAGTTATGGGACTGCTGAGTGACATGGGAAGTGGTATGCTTATATCACAAGAAACTACCAAAATGCATTCCATAACTGTGTCATTTTTCTTATATTCCAGTTGTTCTGTGTCTTTGCCAATATTGGTATTACTAGTCTTCTAATTTCAATCCTTCTTGCAGTTGTGTAATGCTATCTCCTGGTGGTTTTCATGTCTACTTTTCTAGTGACTAATGAAATTAAATATCTTTTTATGAGCTTATGTACAATATATTTTTGTTCTTTGGGGAAGTGAATTTTAAACATTTTGCCTATTATTTTTTCTTAGCATTATTTTTTAATTGTTGTACTTTGAAAGTTCTTTTTCATTCTGGATACAAGTACTTTATTAATAAGTTGTTTGTAAATATTTTTTTGTTGTCTGTGATGTGTCTTTTTTATCAATACATGGCAATGTTCCTTGGTGTGGCTTTCTATATGTTTCTTCTGCTGAGTGTTTGAGCTTCTAGGGTCTCTGGGTTGATAATTTTTATCAATTTGTAAAATGTTCAGGGATTATTTCTTTAAGTATTTTTTCCATCACTTCTCCATTTCTTTCCTCTCCTTCTGAATCTCCAGTTACACATATGTTAGACTGTTAGATAGTGTTCCACAATATTTTGAAGATTTTTTTTCTTCTTAATCCTTTTACCTATGATTTTTTATCATACTGTGTTTTTAAGTTTCCACATCTTCTTCAATGTTTAATCTGCTAGGAATCCCATCTGACATATAGTTTATTTTAGATTTTGTAGTTTTTTTCCCCTTATAAGTTTAATTAGGGTCTTTTAAATCTTCTGTGTGTTTTTTTGTGCTCATATTATCTTTTACATTTTCGATAACATTTGTAAGATTTGCAGTAGCCATTTTATGCCCTTGTCTGATAATTCCATCATCTCTGTCATTTTAGGATCTGTTTTTATAGATTGGTTTTTCTTTAGTTATGGGTCATGTTTCCAAGTTTTTGATGCTTAGTAATTTTGACCGGTCCATTGATCTTGTAAATTTCACATTATCAAATATTAGATTTTCTTGTATAAATTTTAAAAGTTTGGACTTTGTTAGTGTACATCATAGGTGACAGACTTTAAGGTGGCCCCATAATCCCTGTCTCTTGTTGTTCATGCTATTGTATAATGCCTTCCCCATGAGTACTTCTAATCAATAGAATATGGTAAAGGTAATGGTATATGACTTTCCTAATTGGTTATATTTTACAGCAAAGGTGATGCAATGTTATTCTTGTTATACTGTAAAACTCCATCTTACCAGATCGGAACTGTATGCTTTCCTTGCAGGCCTGATGTAGAAAGCAGCCATATTGGTAAGCCTATTGGGTAGCAAACTGCAGGTTGTACCTAGGACCTGAGGAAGGCCTCCAGATGACAGCAAGAAAACCCAGGATTCCCACTCCTCTAACCACAACAGAATGGATTCTGCAGACAATTTGAGTGAGCTTGGAAGCAGATTCTTCCCCAGGTGAGGCCTCAGATGATATTGTAGCTTGCCTGACATCTTGATTGCAACCAGAATTATGCTGATAAATTTGTGGCAACTTTTATATAGCAATGGAAAATGAATGCACACACAGTAAGTTACTTTTGATATAGATGGATACTTTTCAGGCTTGCTTTGAAAGGTTTTTTAATGAGCCTGGAACAGCCTTTACTCTTGGTACAATTTATCCTCCATGAAGATGTGACCATCTTGAGGCCTTGGTTGAATGCACTGGGTAGTAAAAAGTCTCTTCATTCTCTCTGGCGGGAATGCAAACGATTCCCTATGCAAGTTCTAGAAATTATGTGGCTGACCGCTTTCATGTGCTTATTCCTCAGCTTCAAGGAGCTTTACCCCACAGTGGCACAGAATAGTACTCTACCAAATAATGAGAAGATTCTTCTGCGATCCTAAGCTGTTTCTTTCCACAGTCCCTCCCCCATCTCCTCAATTCTCTCATCCATCTTTTCAGTTCAACAGACTGCTGAGCTGTTTGCTGCATTGTATAATTTGCCTTTTTAAATTTTTTCTTATACTTTAATTTCTGGGATACATGTTCAGAACATACAGGTTTGTTACATAAGTATACACGTGCCATGGTAGTCTGCTGCGCCCATCAACCTGTCATCTACATTAGATATTTCTCCTAATGCTTGCCCTCCCTTATCTCCTAAACCCCCTACAGGCCCTGATACGTGATGTTCCCCTCCCTGTGTCCATGTGTTCTCAATGTTCAACTCCCACTTATGAGTGAGAACATGCAGCATTCGGCTTTCTGTTCCTGTGTTAATTTCCTAAGAAGGATGGCTTCCAGCTTCATCCATGTCCTTGCAAAGGACATGAACTCATCTATTCTTATGGCTGCATGATATTCCATGGTATATTTGTGCCACATTTTCTTTATCCAGTCTATCATTGATGGGCATTTGAGTTGGTTCCAAGCCTTTGATATTGTGAACAGTGCTGCAGCAAACATACGTGTGCATGTATTTTTATAGTAGGATGAGTTATAATCCTTTGGGTATATATCCAGTAATGAGATTGCTGGGTCAAATAGTATTTCTGATTTTATATCCTTGAGGAATTACCACACTGTCTTCCACAATGATTGAATTAATTTACACTCCCACCAACAGTGTAAAAACATTCCTGTTTCTCCACATCCTCTTCAGCATCTGTTGTTTCCTGACTTTTTAATGATTGCCATTCTAACTGGCATGAGATGGTATCTCATTGTGGTTTTAATTTGCATTTCTCTAATGACCAGTGATGATGAGCAGTTTTTCATATGTTTGTTGGCTGCATAAATGTCTTTCGAGAAGTGTCTGTTCATATCCTTCACCTACTTTTTGATGGGGTTGTTTTCTTTTCTTGTAAATTTAAGTTCCTTGCAGATTCTGAATATTAGCCCTTTGTCAGATTAATAGATTGCAAAAATTTTCTCCCATTCTGTAGGTTACGTGTTTACTTTGATGATGGTTTCTTTTGCTGTGCAGAAGCTCTTAAGTTTATCCCATTTGTCAATTTTGGTGTTTGTTGACATTGCTTTTGTTGTTTTAGTCATGAAGCCTTTGCCCATGCCTATGTCCTGAATGGTATTGCCTAGGTTTTCTTACTGGGTTTTTATGGTTTCATGTCTTAACATCTAAATCTTTAATCCATCTTGAGTTAATTTTTTGTATGAGGTGTAAGGGAGCGGTCCAGATTCAAATGTTTTCTGCAAATGGGTAGCCAGTTTTCACAACACCATTTAATAAATAGGAAATCCTTTCCCCATTGCTTATTTTTGTCAGGTTTGTCAAAGATCAGATGGTTGTAGATGTGTGGTGTTCTTTCTGAGGCCTCTGTTCTGTTCCATTGGTTAATATGTCTGTTTTAGTACCAGTACCATTCTGTTTTGGTTAGTGTAGCCATGCAGTATAGTTTGAAGTCAGGTAGCCTCATGCCTCCAGCTTTGTTCTTTCTGCTTAGGATTGTCTTGGCTATATGAGCTCTTTTTGGTTCCATATGAAATTTAGAGTTGTTATTTCTAATTCTGAGAAGAAAGTCAATGGTAGCTTGATGGGGATAGCATTCAATCAGCAAGCTGGAGTAATTCTTTGTCTCATCTTTATCCTAGGCTGTCTGATGTTCAATTATTTGAAAACAGTTATTTCATATATATGTTTCTGTTTTGTTTTTTGTTTTGGCAGGTAGGTGATTCCTAGAGCAGTTAATAATTCTTGGGCTGCAGCAGAAGTTGTGTCATATTTTATTTTGTTATCTGTCATCATTCTGGAATGTATATGTCACAAGGGCTGATATTTGGCCGGGATTGTTTGTTGTTGGATCTCTAGTGTCTGTAATATTGTATGTGCAGAGTACATGTATATGCACAATAAGTAGCTTCACATGAATGAGTTTAGACATACCATTCTTAGTGTATGTGGTACGTATTTTTTATTTTCTGATATATTTGAGTTTGGTTTTCCTTGTTTCATCTGGGGTATTTCACAGAGGCTTTCTTACTAACTTCTGCTTCTTAGAGTTAATTTCTTTCTTTTTTTAAAAAATTGAACTTTAGGTTCTGGGGTACATGTGCAGATCATGCAGGATTGTTGCATAGGTACATACATGGCAAGGTGGTTTGCTGCCTTCATCCCACCATAACCTATATCTGGTATTTCTCCCCTTGTTATCCCTCCCCACCCACCCCACCCCCTGTTGTCCCTCCACTAGCCTCCCCCAACTGACCGCAGTGTGTGATGCTCCCCTCCCTGTGTCCACATGCTCTAATTGTTCAACACTCACCTGTGAGTGAGAACATGAGGTGTTTGGTTTAATGTTCTTGCGTCAGTTTGCTGAGAATGATTTGAAGCCTTCCTCATACCAACAGCTGGAATTAACTGCTCTTTGCATTTTCCTTGAGAACATCATGACTTGCATCTTGGTTGCAGCACTT
>CAUYQU010027811.1:0-24398 GCA_963574635.1 Cheracebus regulus
AACAAGGATATCCAGGACTTGAACTCAGACCTGGAACAACTAGACTTAACAAATATTTACAGAACTCTCCTCCCCAAATCCACAAAACACACATTTTTCTCATTATCACATTATACCTATTTTAAAAGTGACCACATAATAGGAAGTAAATCACTCCTCAGCAATTGCATAGCATTTCACAGGTTTAAATAAAATATTGGTTGACTGCTTATTTGTTATTTTCATCCCCTATTCCTTCCTGTCTCCATTGTTAAGCACAATTAGTGGCATAAAAGCGTTTTTTAATACCCATTTTTAAACTGCATTCTAGCCTGGGCAATAAAACAAGAATCCCATTCTCTCTCCCTCTTTCTCTTCCTCTTTCTTTCTCTCTTTCATTCTTTTTTTTTTCTTTCTTTTGCTGTTTTTTCTCCTTTTCTCTCTTTTCCTAAAAAAAAAAAAAGAATCATTGATAACATATTGCATGTTTAATGAAAAGCCTTTATTAAATGAAGAAATATGTAAAAGAAATATATCTGGAATGAAGCACCTCCTTCATTATTGGACAGAAAATAGTGGTATGCATTGTCGTAGGAATTTAAGAATATATGATATACACGTGAATGAAGTTTTTTTCTTTTGAGTTTTGTCATATGAGAAACTCTACCAAAATGATTAGTTGATGAATTCTGTTGGCAATTTATAGTCAGGATATTAGCAAGCAAAATATTCCAGAGTCTTCTGGCTGATGTTTGTGTGAAAGAATGTGGTCTCATGTGAGTAGGAAATGGATAATAATGGAATGAAAAGACTGGAGATAACTTCAAGGTTAATTTGATTTGGGGTAAAATTTATTTTGATTATAATATTATTTCTGGTGAAAGTATTAAGTCTGAATTATTCAGACAATTGCTTTAATTCTCCATTTGGCATTTGACCTGTGCACAGAGCTAACCATTGGGTATTAATGAGAGTGGAGTCGAGAGCCTAGTCAAGTAAGAGATTAGGAAGTAGAGATAGAAAGAAAGTTCTACCTATGCCAAGGGTCAATGCAGTCATGGTAATGATTTGATTGGGAACTTTTATTAGCAGCCATTTCTTTGACAGACTAATAAAAATGACTTTTAAAGATTCTTTTCCAAGTTATCTTATATAAATGGATTATGATGAAAACAGTGTGAATCATATTTCATCTCCTTTCTTGCCTTCTGTTAAATATATATTCAGCTTAGAAACTAAATAGCACAGGATAAAACTTGACATCATAAATTCCGTACATTCTATGTAGTTCAAAGGCATTACATGATAATTCACAAGTAGAGAATTGTACAGGATAGTTGAGAAATGTTTTTTAACCCTCAGAGAATGTTCACTGGGCACACGCATAACATGTAGATGCCCAAAGCATTTCAGAATTAGAATTACAAAAAACCCCCAAAACAAAACACTTGTTGTGAATGGTTTGTGAACCCAATCTCACCTGTGTGGGCAGGACTAATTCTCATATCAAGAGGAGTTCTCCCTTCTCTTAAGTAAACAATAACTAAAATTGGCTTTTATCCAATCAGTTATTCTAAGATCACTGCAACTTTTTTCTCTCAAAAAAAGGAGTTGCCCTAAAGAAGTTCCATTTGCTTTGCCCTCTTTCTTTTCTCCCCGCCAAAGGAAAAAGATATGTGTGTGTTGAAATAGCAAAGATTTCATTTAAAAATACTTTTTAGATAATCAGACTTGCTCTTTGCACTGTGAGGTCTTTGGTCCCCGGGAAATATGCTATATTACTGAATTTGTTTCTGGAATCATCTTTAATGGGGCTAGGGAATCCATTGGGTGGCGCAAGAACTGCTGGTATGACCCACCATGCTTTGTGGCCTGGGGTCTCTCTGTGTAATTCCCACAACTTTACTTTGAGATAGATCTAAAAAAGTGAACCATCAAATATTGGAAATAGCAGGTAAGAAATTAAAATAGGCTGGGCATGGTGACTCCTGCCTGTAATCCCAGAACTTTGGGAGGCCAAGGCAGGCAGATCACTTGAGATCAGGAGTTCGAGACCAGCCTGGCCAACATGGTGAAACTGCATCTTTACATGAATAGCAGGGTGTGGTGGCACACGCCTGTGATCCCAGCTACTCTGGAGGCTGAAGCAGGAGAACAGCTTGACCCTGGGAGGTGGAGGTTGCAGTGAGCCGAGATTGCGCCACTGCACTCCAGCCGGGGCAACAGAGCCAGACTCTGTCTCAAAAAAAAAAAAAAAAAAAAAAAGTAGATTATTGAAAAGAGTAAGATAGGCAGAAATATAATATTTAAGATTAAAGAAAAGGCTGGGTGTGGTGGCTCATGCCTGTTATCCCAGCACTTTGGGAGGCTGAAGCAGGACAATCACTTGAGCCAGGGAGTTTGAGACCAGCCTGAGCGACATAGCGAAACGCTGTCTCCACACACACAAAAATACAAAATATTAGCCAGGTGTGGTGGTATGCACCTCTAGTCCCAGCTACACAGGAGGTTGAGGTGGGAGGATGGCTTCAGCCCAGGAGGTGGAGGCTGCAGGGAGCCAGGATCACACCACTGGACTCCAGCCTGGTCGATGGAATGAGACCTTGTTTCAACAAATAATAAAAATTAAAATAAAATCAAAAGAAGAAAGTGAAGCCAACTGAAAACAAAACGCATTAAAACACAGAGAAAGTTAGAAAATAAAGTTTAAAGATGAAATAGAAACACCAAGGAAAATGTTTATATGTTATGGAAAGCATATGAACTTACTTTATATTATTGCTCACACTTACATAATGCTTGATATATGCCAAATTATGTTTAAAGGCAGAACTTACAAACCTTTTGGGATTTAAACTATACTTATATCCACATTCTATAAATTAGGAAACTGAGACCCAGAGAGATTAAATTATTTATTTAACATCACAGATTTATAAGTGGCAAAACTAAGATTAAGATATATATGTATATATAGCTACATTCTTAAACAACTACACAATTCGGTATGTTAGACAACTATTTATTGTGTCTTCATCCTTTCTGAGATTAGCGTCTCTCTTCCCTTTTTGGGAACTGTTCCTTCTTACCATGTGACTTGAATGGAAGCTGCCGCCATGTTCTTAGACACTCTCTTTCCATATTTTCAAAGTAAGCATCCGTTCTACCATCTTTTCTTGATTATACAATGTATTTCCAAATATTATTTTAGAGTCTCTGCATTTTCATAACATAAAAGAGGATTATCTCCCTTTTATAGGACAAATAATCATTTCCACTTAAAAATGGAACTGTATTAAAAACAAAATTTTGGTCAGGCATAGTGGCTTATGCTTGTGATTTCAGCACTTTGGGAGGCCAACATGGGAGGATTGCTTGAGGCCAGAAGTTTGAGACCAGTTTGGGTGACATAGCAAGACCTGGTCTCTACTAAAAAAAAAAAAAAATTAGCCTGGCATAGTGGTGCATGCCTATAGTCCTGCCTACTCCAGAGGCTAAGGTGGGAGGATTGCTTGAACCCAGGCATTGGAGGCTGCAATGAGCTATGATTGCACCACTGTACATAGCCTGAGTGACAGAGCAATTCCCCATTTCTAAAAAAAAAAAAAATCTCAATCCCCCCACCAAAGTTTTAATGTTATTTTTAACATTCATATTAGATAATTTAGAGACTGGTAACAAAAATAATATTCTGATTTCAATTAATTAATTATTCTAATTAATTAACACATTATATTAATTGCTTATTTAAAACAGATATAATATTAGTAAAAGATTGATAAGAGCATGTACCAGTGACAATTTTCTGAGACATTACGTTTTTTTAATATTTAGGACTATTAGCCTATAAGTGCATGTGTGTGTATATGTGTACATACACATACACCCACATATACACATGCATATACATATGTATATATGTGTATAAATACATATATACATATATATACATATATACAACTGTGTGTGTACATATGCATACACATACATTTAAATGGAGTATGTTTATCTAGAAAATCAAGACAGTTAGAAACTGAGAGTAAATAAATATTTAAAAATGGAAAGGCAAATGGCTTTTCAAGATAGCCCTGAGTTTAGGTCAATGGAAAAAATCTAAGCAGTTATTTTAACTAAAGTATCTGGTGATCATAGCTTGGAGGATCTGGAATTTTAAGGTGGGTGGCTCATTTGACTTGAAATCCAATATTTTTTCTGAAGTAGGTGTTGCCATGGTGACAGAATGGCTTAGCAACTGAAGACTGATTTCATTGGCTGGCTGTCTGCAGACTTGCTTGTTGAGTGGCATTAATATGTTGCCTCCTGCTGTTTTTTATTGAGGAGACCATCTGGTATTAGCTGTATTTAAAGGTACAGTTCTGTTAGACAAAGAATACCAGGTGATATACACTGAGGTGTTAAAAATAGGTTTTGCAGGAAGTTCCACCTCAAATCATAACCTATTGTAATCAGTTAATTCACAAATCAAGCCTTTGACACTAGACATTAAAAGATTTTGCTGTTGTACTTACTTATATTCTAAAAATTTAATTGCCTAAATATACTCTACTAAGTGATCATATTAATCTTGATGTACCTAAAAATTAATCTACTTCATAAACTGTTCTCTCACATTATATGTGTACAAACCAGAGATATAGTTTTTAAATAATGATTACTGAGGATGTTTAATATATCAGAGCATAAATAGCTGTCAGTTTTTCTTTTACTTTTAAGGGTGATAAAAATAACGGATTTTTAAGTAACATGTATTAAGATGTCAGATGCATCTATTCTACTAATTATAACTATTGATTCTAAACCATAAATACCTGTTGTACATCTGTGAAAAGACATGCCCTCTTTTTTTTTTTTTTTGATACAGTCTCACTCTGTCACCCAGGCTGGAGTGCAGTGGCGCTATCTTGGCTCACTGCAACCTCCTCCCAGGTTCAAGCGATTCTCTTGCCTCAATCTCCCAAGTAGCTGGGATTACAGGCACCACTACACTGGCTAATTTTTGTATTTTTAGTAGAGATGGGGTTTCACCAGGTTGGCTAGGCTGGTCTCGAACTCCTGACCTCATGTGATCCACATGCCTTGGCCTTCCAAAGTGCTGAGATTACAGGCGTGAGCCACCATGCCTGGCCACAAACCCTCTTATTAAGGAGTTTCCAATATAGTAGGGAGGATAAGACACATGCACACATTATGAAAAGACAGAAAATGACAAGTACCTTAAGAGTAATACAAAGTGCAGTCTGAGACTGAAGAATGGAGGACACATTTAATAAAGATACTCACCAAGACTTCTGATTGGTTTAATCTTGTCCAGTGTAGAAGAGACAAGAGAATTCTAGGAGCAACAGTAGCATTCATTGGTGTTATAATCTCAGCTTCTCTAAGGTTGGGTTCTAAGGTGACGTTCAGCGGATAATAACAGAGCACTTTGTGCTTAGAGCTTGCTGTACATGTAGAGGAAGTAAAATCTTTACACTTAGCTTTTGGCCATATCATGAATATCCTTAAATGCTAGGCTGAGGATTTAGACTTCATTTGTTTGGGAGTTAATAGAAATAGACCATTTGTGAGTTGCTAATTTAAGAAAAAGATATTGTATGCTTTTGACATATTTAGGGAGGTGCTGTGGATCCACCACCTGGAGAGAGATATACGGCCATCAGTTTAAAATGAAAATCATTTCATGGCAGAATTTGAGGACAGAGGAAAGGATTTAGGGGTCATTTGCTTGAGTGGTGAGGGTGAAAATGGTGATGAGCATAAGACCACTGAGGGAGGGAGAATAGACAAAGGAGAGAAAGTGTATCAGGCAGAGACTTAGAACACGCCAACCTTTTTAAGATTAAATGAGCAAGAAGAGAGCAGAGCGATGTAGTCAGAGAAAGAGAGCTAGTAGGTATAATTCAGAGCTGTAATCTCAATATTTCCCAAACCTTATTCTCCTCCTGTTATTTCTTGTCTTGTGGAACATCTGTCTTACTGAGTGGAGGAGGGTTCATGTGTGGGGGAACATGAAACTCATTTGGAAAGATTGGGTGATACCACAATATATGAGACCCTGAAAGCTGGACAGAGGAATTTAGATGCTATGGTGGGTAACCGGGACTTCTGCCTGTAAGCATGGAATGATTCTGTGGAAAGTGGTGTTGTAGTAAATTTAGTTATTTTAACATTAAACCAAATGTGTTAAAAGTAGGCGGGAAGGCTGGGCAAAAGGTTGTTAAAGTAAGACTGGCATAATTTGAGGAGGACTTGGAAGGGTGTGGTGACAATGGAATGAGGAGGAAAGGATACTAGGGAAAGGTGATAAATGAACAGATTATTTTATTTTTATATCAGTTCTTCAGAAGGTTGTAAAATATTTACATCAAAAAGATGTATTTAATAATGATGTCATAAAGCTTCTTTATGGATAAAGAAGCCACTACTCTTTTGTACCAATTTATTTGTGAAAGAGAAGTAAAATGTGCCAATAATAATGGTGGCCAACATTTTCAGCCTGATTCTCTCAGTATTTGCTTAGATGCTTACTTACCTCTTCAGATCTTTGAATGAATTTTATAAATGAGTGGTCCCATTTATAACCTTTATTATTCTCATAGTTACATAGAATTACTGCTTGTACTAAGAATTACCATGCTTGTACTGCCTGCATAACCGCGAGCCAATTAAACTTCTTTTCTGTATAAGTTACTCAGTCTCTGGTATTTCTTTATAGTAATGCAAGAATGGCCTAATGCACCAGGTAAATTAAAATATAAACCTGTAAATATGTAACAGAAAGATTTACTGTCCCTTAAGAGGAGTCAATATGAAAACCTAAGGAATGTGGCAAGTAGAAAACAGAAATGAGAAAACTACCCTTGTTTTTAAAAAATATTTTTAAGATTTTTTTCTTTGGAAATAGATTGTTGTTTTGAAATCTGGAATGTAAAATGCCAGACTCTTCTTCCCTTTTTCTGGATTTGAAACAATCGAACACTAGGAAATATCTGGTCCTGAACTAAAATGCAGGCACACCAAATTTGAACTCAGATCGAAAAAGTCAACACTGGGAATCAACTAGAAATTAACGATGATTAGGAAGAGTATTTTGATTGCTATCTGATTCTTTCATAGCTCTGTACAACTTAATGTAAGCAAGCTATTAAAAAGCAAAAACTGAAGGCGACTATTTCATGATGTGTGTATCACAAAGGAAACCATCACCACCTGTCACTGAAACAAAGAAAGGCTCATGTCACCAAATGTGAAAAGACAACAATGTAAAAAATTTTTAATAATCATATTCTTGAGACCGTGAAACACGCGGTCCAGAAAACAGGTTTTTAGAATTGCATTAAATAAAAATGTCTGCACACTGATGGGGAAGCAGTGTGGAGTGGTATGAAAAATGTTAGAGAAGTCAATATTTGTAAAATCTGGATGTTGGAATAGATGATCACTGGGGCCCTAGCTCTAAAATCCTACTACCACTATTAATGTGACAATGATTTAATTGTTGAACAAAATTTAAATTGTAACATATGCCATGGGGAATGTGTTTTCTGGCTTGCTAACAACATAAAAAGAGGATGTTGAAAGTCTCTTGTAATTCATGTTTTTAATTTTATTTATTTTGTTTAACAGAGTTTGGTTTTTATTGTTAAGTGTTTGGCTGGGTGCAGAATTGCCCTCACCACCCTTGGCCACCCTGGCATCCTGGGAGGAACAGGCAGAGGTGGCTCCAGATGGCTCTTAGCTGCCACTCTAGGCCTCGGGGCTTATACAGTGAGCACAGGGGATTCCACCTTCCAATAGGAAGTGCAAACTCTAATTCACAGTCAGACTTCACCAGGAGGGAGAGGTGGTCTTGGCTGAAGGCACTTTAATCAGGGAGCAATCAATGCCAGAGTTTGTCTTCCTTTTCATTACTTTGATAAATCTAGACACCACTCTGTTGGAGAACCAGCACAGCCAGTAGCTGGGGTTAGTGCACTGACCAAGCGAGGAATGAGACCTGCTCACTGGGAGAACTTCTTGATAGGGCTGTTAGTGTGGTCAGCCAGCCGCTGGCATAGGGTGAACTGTTTTCCACAGGCAGCCTCATACTTCTTGAGCTGGTCCGCTCTCTACTGGGTGCCATACAGATCCACAAAGCGGAAAGGCCCTCCAAGACAAGGCAGGAAGCTGAGCCCAGAGATGGCTCTGATGTCTCCCTCTGCATGTCTGGCCAACATCCCCTCTTGTAGGCACATGACTGCCTCAGTCACATATCTTGTCACCAGGTGGAACTGGATGTTTTCATCTGAGGAGACTTCAGACATAGGAGGCATCTTCAGACTCACTAAAATACTATCCATGTCAGAATTCAAATTCTTACTCTTCTACTCTTCTGATAGATGTAAAAGCCCTTCCCAGACTTGCAACCTAGGAAGCCCTTGGACACCATCTGTGTCAGCAGTTCTGGGTTTCCACCTCCAAACTGCTCCCCAAAGGCTTTGCCCAGATCTTCCGCCACATGTTGTGCCACATCCACACCAACTTCATCCGCCAGTGCAGCGGCACCCACAGGAAAGTCAAAGCTTGTGGTCAGGGAATCCAGCTTCTTTGAGTCAACTCCTTCCTGGAGGATTCGGATGACTTCAGACATCATGGGTGCAAGACACCTGGTGGTATAGAAGCCAGGTCCATCGTTAACCACAATGATGACCTTGCCCTGCTTGAGACCGACTGCTATAGCTGAAGCACTGGCGTCTTTGAAAGTTTTCTCGATTGTGAAAATCTCCAGCAGCTGCATCTTGTCTAAGGGAAAGAAGTAGTGCATGCCAATCACCTTCTCCGGTCTTTTGCTGAGAGCAGCAATTTCACTGATTGGGAGAGCAGATGTGTTACTGGCAAAAACACAGTGACCTGGAATCACCGCTTCTATTTCCCTTAGCACTCTGTGCTTAAGACTAAGGTCCTCAAACACAGCTTCAGTCACCACGTCAGCTTTTTCAAAATCTTGGTAATCAAGCTGGCCAGTCAAGTTGCTGAAGATGGAATCTCTTTCAGATGATGTTGGAGCTTTCTTCTTCACTTTGTCATTCAATCATTTGAACACTTGTTGCTATCCTCAGCCTAGCCCAGTGAGTATGGCATCTTTAACTATAGTCTTTAGCCCCTTATCCAAGGAGACTCGGGTGATGCCTGCTCCCATCAGCCCTGCACCAACAATAGCCAGATGCTTAACATCCTTCTCTGAAGCTCCAAATTTATGCTTCTTGCACAGGACCTGACCACGGTAGAGTCCCATCAAGGCCTTTGATTCTTTGGTCATTGCAAGCTCTCCAAATTTCTGAGATTCAGAGACACAACTGGCATCACTCCCTTGCTCAATTCCAGTCTTTACCACATCAGTTATTTTCAGAGGTGCAGGATAAAGGCCTTTAGTCTGCTTTCGCACTTTTTCTTCCACTTTTTTGTAAATCTGTTGCCTGACAAACGGAATAGTTATGGTGTACACTGTCAGTTTTTCCACCAATCTCCGATTCTTTATCTCTCTTTGCAGAGATCTTCTTATCAGCCAGTACTTTGGCAAAAGTAATTGCAACTTCTAGGTATTTGATTGTCCGTTCCTCTGGAGATTTTAGTCCTGGCCCCGGTTCCACCTATTAGTCAACCAGTCCCATTTTCTTTGTCCTGTCTGCATGAATGTTTTCTACCAGTCAGCATCATGTTAAAAGCAACAGGCACATCCACCATTTTGGGCAGCCTTTGTGTGCCTCCTGCTGCTGGTAAGATCCCTAGCAAGACTTCAGGGGCACCAAATACTGCTTTTCTGTTTTTTGTTGCTATTGTGCATCGGCATGAAATGGCAAGCTCAAGTCCTCCTCCCAGGCAGGATCCACTGATGGCAGCCACAACGGGCTTTGTGGACTTTTCCTTTCTCAAATGTTCTCTGTGCTTCTTGTGATGTCTGTGTTACTTCCTGAGGGGTCTTGCAGCAGCTAACAGGTTGATATCAGCACCTGCAATAAAGCAGCCTGGCTGTGATGAGGACTGCACTTCTGATTCGATCACTAGCCCAGATTTCATTCATAACATCTATGAACTCTGAATGCAGCTCTTTATTCAGTGTATTACCTTTGAATTGGGAGAGTTAATTTGAATCACTGCCACATGCCCTTTGATCCATAGTTAATATGGATTCTGGTCAGTAAAGCAGAAGACCTTGTAAAATTGCGGCATATATAACCTCTGGAGCTGAGGATCCTGAAGGCACAGAAGCGTCTGAGGTTGCCAGTCAACCGGAAGGCCACCATGTTGAGCTGAAGAGGACAGCAGTGGAGAGCGCTTCTCTTTAATTTCATTCTTCTCTTTTGTATTAGCTTTTTTGATTTATTATAACCAAAGAGAATACAAATGAACTGACTTCACAGTTTTTTCCTCAGATTTCAGAGTTGAACTGTTCTTAAGCTCCCTCCTTGCCTCTTTGATTAAATATTTTAATGGCCGAAAATCTTTGTGGTCATCGTTATTTTGTTGCAGCTTTATTGAGATAGTACTCACACGCCAAATAGTTCAAACAATTAAAAGTAAAATTCAGTGGCTTATAGTATATTCACAGTGTTGTGCAGCCATTGCCACAATTTTAGACAATTACATCATCACCTGAAAAAGATGATGATGTAATTGTCTCATTTTCCCATTTCCTCCCAGTCCTGCTCCAACAACTCTAGGCAACCAGACTAATCTACTTTTTGTTTCTATAGATTTGCTTATCCAAGACATTTCATATAAATCGAATCATGCAATCTGTGGTCTTTTGTGGCTGACTCCTTTAACTTAGCATAGTGTTTTCAAGGTTCACCCATGTTGTAGCATGTATTAGTGCTCCGTTGTGTGAATTTACCATATTTTACTTTTCCTTTCATCAGTTGCTAGACATCCGGGGTTGTTTCCATTTTTTGTCTGTTATGAACAAGTCTGCTATGAGCATTCATGGTCAAGTTTTTGTGTAGATATGTGTTTTTATTTCTTTTGGGTATGTATCTAGCAGTGGAATTTCTGGGTCATATTACAATTCTTTGTTTAACATTTTCAGGAACTGCCAGGCTGTTTTCCAAAATGGCTGCACCAGTTACATTCCCATTGGCAGTGTACAAAGTTTCCAATTTCTCTACATCCTCGCCAACTTGTTTTTTGCTGTGACTTTGAGATTATAACTGTTCTACTGGATGTGGAGTAATATTTTAATATTGTTTTGATTTGCATTTTCCTGATGACTCATAACATTAAGCATCTTTTCATGTGCTTATTGACGATGTATATCTTCTTTGGAGAAATTTCCATTTTTTTTTTTTTTAAAGATTGGGTCTGGCTATGTTGCTCAGCCTGGTCTCAAATTCCCAGGCTCAAGGGATTCTGCCACTTCAGCCTCCCAAGGAACCCAAGTGGGTAGCTGGGATTACAAGCATCATGCCAGGCTCTATTTTTTTTTTTTTTTTTGAGATGGAGTCTTGCTCTGTCTCCCAGACTGGAGTGCAGTAGCGTCATGATCTTGGCTCACTGCAACCTCCACCTCCCAGGTTCAAGCAATTCTCCTGCCTCAGCCTCCCAAGTAGCTGGGATTACAGGCACCCACCACCACACCTGGCCAATTTTTTTTTCTCTTTTTAGTAGAGATGGGGTTTTGCTGTGTTGGCCAGGCTGGTCTTGAACTCCTGGCCTCAGGTGATCTGCCCGCCTTGGCCTCCCAAAGTGCTAGGATTACAGGCATGAGCCACCGCACCCAGCCCATTTTGTTTTTTTTTTTTTTTTTTGAGACAGTTCCTCTGTATCTCAAACTCCTGGCCTCACCCTCCCAAGTGGCTGAGACAACAGGCATGTGCCACTGCACCTGGGGCTGTCTATTCATTTTAAATTGGGCAATTTATCTTATTATTGTTGAGTTGTAAGAGCTCCCTGTGTATTCTGGAACCAAGTCCCTTATCAGATACATGATTTGCAAAAATGTTTTCCCATTCTGTGGGTTGTCTTCTTTCTTGATAGTGTCCTTTCAAGTATAGAAGTTTTACATTTTGATGTGGTCTGATTTATGTATTTTTTCTTGTGTTTCTTGTGCTGTTTGTGTCATATCTAAAAAAAACATTGCCTAATCTAAGGTCACAAAGATTTACACCTGTCTTTTTTTTTAAGCGTGTTCTAGCTTTAACTCTCGCATTTAAATCTTGGATCCATTTTGAGCTAATTTTCTTATGGGCTAGGTAGAGGGTCCACCTTCTGTCTTTTGCAGGTGGATATCCCATTGTCCTAGAACAACTTTTTGAAAAAACTGCTATTTTTTTAAAAATCCACCCCTCATCAATATTTTTATAAGTCATGAATCTCACAGGTGCGTAGAGGTAACTCAGAGATAGCAAACAACCTGATTAATGTCGTGAGCTAATAAGGGGTGCAGTAGGAATTTAAAATCCTTAGATTTTCTGCTTCCAAAACTCATACTTGTTCCGATATACCAGTGGTTCTCAATTTTGAGCCTGCATCAGAATCACCTGGAGGGCTTGTTAAAACTCTGGCTG
This sequence comes from Cheracebus regulus, assembly GCA_963574635.1. Classification (NCBI taxonomy): domain Eukaryota; kingdom Metazoa; phylum Chordata; class Mammalia; order Primates; family Pitheciidae; genus Cheracebus; species Cheracebus regulus. The sequence goes on from CAUYQU010027811.1 coordinate 12,543, forward strand.
CTGGGCTCCCATCCCCAGACCTACCCCGATTCAGTAGGTCTGAGATAGGGCATGGAATTTTGCTTTTCTGACAAGTTCCCAGGGATTCTGATGCCACTGGTTCAGGGACACACTTTGAGAGCCATTGTGGTGCACTGGATGGTTCCCCTATGTATCCTGATACTTGAAAAGCCTTCAGTTGGGGTGGAGGGAGACAAAGAAAAAATAATATAAAGTCAATAATAGTTACAAAGGGCTAAGAGTGCATAGAGGAAGAAAACAGTAATTCTGATTAGAATATTGAAAAAAGTTTCTGCTGGAGACATTATGGAATGGACTGGTTTATGGATAATCTCAAGTGTTTACCTCCACCTGGTGAAATCAGACAGCAACTGTCTCTTCTTAGATCTGTTTGGTCACAAGTATGCCTAGAGCAGCTAAGCTCTTGAGTATATAAGCAAGTATGTCTGTGGTGGAGTGGGTGGTGGCTCCGGAATGGTTGATGTGGGAAATGCAGAGAGAGAACTTAAATGTCAGATTATGACTCTGAATACGGGAAAGTAATGGGAGTGAGGCTGGTTAAAATTTTTCACTCAGTTTCCCTGTGTCACCCAGGCTGGAGTGCAATGGTGTGATTTTGGTTCACTGCAACCTCCATTTCCCAGGTTCAAGTGATTCTCGTGTCTCAGCCTCCCCAGTAGCTAGGGTTACAGGTGTGCGCTACCATGTCTGGCTGATTTTTGTATTTTTAGTAGAAACAGGGTTTTGCCATGTTGACCAGGCTGGTCTCAAACTCCTGACCTCAGGTGATCCACCTGCCTCAACCTCTCAAAGTGCTGGGATTACAGGCATGAGCCACCACGCCTGTTCTCCACCCGTGCTTATATCCCACAGTCAGGTTCAGTGAATCGATGCCACTTGTTTGAGAGACTACAATAAATAATGGACTTAATTTGATGACTTTTCTTCCTGAGTCTGTGTACAAATGAAATCTTGATAAAGAAACTATCAATAATAGCAGTGTATCAATGCTTTTCTAAGAAACTGTGAAATACTGTAGTGATCTTATCCTGGAACAAACTAGGATAAGCTAGTCTTTATTGAATTATTTTATACTGTAGTTTATTTATACTTACTTTGTGCTCACTCAGGAGGCCCCTTCCTATTGTTGAATTCTGTAAAATTTCCTTGCAGGCCTAAGGTTAATGGGGCTTACAGGCTCTCAGTATTGTGTGCCAGTTGCCCTCTTTCCAAAGTAGTTTTATTTATGAACCATGCAGGTTTTTTTTTTTCCTAAAAAAAAAACCCCAGAAAAACCCACAAAAACCAGAGGCCAGGTACAGTGGCTCATGCCTGTAATCCCAGCACTTTGGGAAGCCAGGGCAGGTGGATCACATAAGGTTAGGAGTTCGAGACCAGCCTGGCCAACATGATGAAACCCCTTTCTCTACTAAAAACACAAAAATTAGCTGGTGTGGTGGCAGGCACCTGTAGTCCCAGCTACTCAGGAGGCTGAGGCAGGAGAATTGCTTAAATCTGGGAGGCAGAGTTTGCAGTGAGCCAAGATCAGGCCACTGCCCTGTAACCTGTGTGACAGAGGGAGACTCCATTAAAAAGAAATCAGAGGTCTTAATGGGTTGATCGAACTATGTGAATGACTCACTTAGAACAATTATAATTTATAAAAGGTTAGAAAGATCATTGAATTACAGAGCTATGAACTGACTCCTTTTTGATGCAGCCTGATTATTAATAGTCCTATTCACAGTTGTGCCCAAAGTAGAAAATCACACCAGCACTGGGTAAGTAAATAAAACAGGCCAGTAACTCTGCCAAAGACCTAGCTATTAATGGCAATTTATTTTTATTACGTTTGGAATTTTGTCATCCCAGAAGGTGCTGAAATAGAATTTAAGTAATATTTGATTTAAGAGGCAGAAGTCCTATAAGTTTGTAGCTATTAAAAAATGGAAAGAAAAGAAAGGTTACAAAGAGAAGGGGACCATATTTGTGTTTACATTTGTTCCTTTTCTCAAATGGAAGGTAGAATAATATATTAGAAGATATTTTAAATATTAATATCTAACCGAAACCTGATATTAGATTAGAGAATGAGAAAATTTAGCTCAAAATTAATTTCTTTTCTTGTAATTTATGGTGCTACTATACCTTTTAGATTTAGGAAGGCAGAAAGGCTGTTTGTGTGTGTGTGTGTGTGTGTGTGTGTGCACGCGCATGCGTGCACTTGCATTTTGGGGTTCCTTGTCTATGGATGTTTTAGGATCTGAGGATAAAGGATGACAGTCTAGCAGAAAGCCAGATTTCAGGGGATGTCAAAGGTAATTTCCTGGCTATATTAGTAGATAAATCCAAGACCAGAGAGCAGGGTGAATGGAAGACACTTACATAGTCTTTCCAATGTTAAAGGACATAGGGAAGTGATTATTTCAAAATTACCTAGAGGATCTTGAGCACAGTATGACTGAAGCTAAAAATCTGGTGGGGAGAAATAACATGGGGAGAAATGCCAGATACATGTGATGGGGAGGGAGGCAGCAAATCACCCTGCCATGTGTGTACCTATGCAACAGTCTTGCATGTTCTTCACATGTACCCCAAAACCTAAAATGCAATAAAAAAAATAAATAAATTAAACCATGAAAAAAAAAGATAAAAATCTGGCTCATTGTTTCTAAGAGTTGGCCTCTTTCTCCTCTCCAGAGGAATTTTTTTTTTCTCCTCTTTGAAAAGAAATCATTAAAACAAAAGGGCACTGTTGGAAACGGAATTTTTTTAGTCGAATAAGAGAGGTGCTATCAATACTTGTTTATTTGAAAATTGACTTTTTGTCAACTTTTTTTTTCAATCTTCCTTCTCTCCATTCCTCTTCCTTTCTTTCTCCCTCCTACTCTTTGACCTTCCTCCTTTCCTGATCCCTTGTTTTATTTAGTTTGTGTCATTTTACAAAGCTCACAGTCACCACCTGGTTGGTACACCTGACATTCTACACAGTTGATAAATCAGTGTCATACCAGTTGCTAAATAATTAGCCAGGAATAGCCTTTATCAATGAATGCATCTTCTCCTTTTCACTCTCCATTGAATAAAGATGGAAACCAGCTTTGCCTCCTTTTTGAGTATGGCCACTTGATTTCTAATTTGTCATAGCTCACGTAGAATCCTTGTGACATGCTTGAGGGGGTTTTCTCATGGAGATCACAATACCTGTAAGAAGGTAGGGCACATGGCAAGCAGATCTGATTTGTCTGATCAAATGATTAATGCAATAAAAAATTATAAAAATTCAAAGTGAAAAGTGTGCTCTTGTTACTGTGTATGGTAAGTAGTTTAGTGGATTCTGGTTCAGCCCAGTGAAGCATTATACCTGTGGCTGGTGATCAAGGAGAAAAGCTTTTCCTCGAAGGAATGGGAAGAATGGTGGGAGGGGCCCAGAGTCTCTACATTCCTCCAGGAGGATGAAACCATCTCTTTGAAATGACAGCACTTTCCTTCCACAAGAGAACGATAAGTTTTGTAATCATTGGTAACTATTTTGGTACGGTTAGCAGCTACCATTGGCTGAGTTAATGTCTTTCAGATGCGTCAAGCTATACCCAAGCCACAACTTGTACACTGGAACAGTCTCTGTCTACAGGCAGAGCAGGTTTCAGTGATTTTAGAAGGCATTTGGGCCCCAGCCAGCCTCAATGTTGGGGTTTACAAATGCGTTAAACAGAAGAGGTTTTGTTTGAAAGGATAAAGCACATCATGGAAAAGTTGAGGAAGAAACAGAACAGAAAGTTGCAAACCTACCTTTATGTTTATAAGAACAGATATGTTCTTGAGAGATTGTGGATTTTTAAAACTATGATTTTTTTTTGGTGGTGAGGAAATTGTAGACATTAAATATCTTTTTTAGTTATGTTGACACCTTGCAACTACATAATCCTCTGTAATGTTCAAAGAAAAACTACTTACTACATATCAGGAAAAAGTCTAGATGCTGGAAAAAAGACAATAAATAAAACAGGCATTATTTCATTAAGTCCCCCCAATGAAGCCTATGAATCAGTTACCATTATTATCTCTATTTTATAAATTGGGAAACTGAGGCAGGCATACAGGAGTTGTGTCACTTGCACAGAGTTTTCATGTCCTGTCTTAGGTAGGCAGCATTGTGCACCTCATCTTATAAGATCTGAAAAACAACCCTGTGAGGGAGATGAGAAAGGCATGCTTCTTCACATTTAAAAAATATGAACATGCTTAAAAATTAAATCGTGATCTATTTAAATTTGCATGCTGGAGAGACGTTCTAGAGTCATCATCTTCACCCCTTCAAGACCTCGGTCATTGGCTTCCCTGGATCCCTGCACACCTCGGCGGCGTCACACTTGCAATCTCTGAGCCCTAGCCTTACAGGACTTTTCTCATTTTAACAAAACATCCTCTTTCTTGCCTCTCACATGTATATGCCATTTTCCCTGCCTCAACATTCTTTTCTTCCCTTCTTCCCTCTTACTCTTTCTTAAGTGGCTGTTCTTGTCCCTTCTTTTAATCTCTACCTTAATGCCATGTCTCTACAATATATTCTAATTGCATGTCCACCAACACTTTCCCTGAGACCATGGCCCTGGATATCACGTGATGCTGGGTCTGAAGTGAAGAATTGGGAATAGAGAATGGGAATCTTGTTCACACAGTTCTCTCCAGGACCCAGCATGGTATCCTGGAATGTCAGGCATTCATACATGTGATCAATTAGCAGGAGTGTTTTGAACACCGGCTTCATTCGGAGTGATGCCATGTTTGGGGCAGAAACATAGTATGATGGAGAGAATTCCAGGGGCTTTGGACTCAGCTCTTGGTTGAATTCTGGCTTTATCACGTACTATCTTTGAGACTTTAAGCAAGATACTTAACTTTTCTGAGCTTACTTCCTCAAATAAAAAGCAAAAGATCACTAAAATGCTTTGGAAACTTTTGTGTGAGAAATTGATGTGTAAATAGACAATTAAGGTACATGCCAGGAGTTATGTTATAGGCATGAACAGGAATACAGAGGAGGGGACAACCAACACAGCTCAAGAGGTCACAGAAGATGTCATGTAAGCCTTTGCTTTTTCTCAGAGCTTCTGGCATCGACGTGCCGGGAGATACCTGAAAACTGGCCAGCTGTTTATCTTTCTGAGAGTGCTTAGTCTAAGGTCTTTGAGCGCGGGGATAGAGGAAGTGATCTTCCATTCATGCATATTTATGATTCTACTCTAAGTTAAATTATTAATAGCATTTGAGAAGTATTCTATTTTAAAATGGACAAGAAAAATGTTCAGTTTGAAACATTTACTGAGCTCGCTTATAGCATACTGGGAAAAAAAGGTCTTGGTTTTGTTATTTTTTCAAAAGATTTATACGTATTTTCCTGCAATAATATACGAAAAATAGAATACATGAAGGATCTAGAAGTTCTAAGGCTATGCAATTTATATTTTAAGATTTTACTGTTTCAGAAATTATGTAAATAATTTGAGGAATTACTATTTGAAAAGGATCTTAATCTGTTGAATTGATCGGATTAAATTTATCTTGAAAACAGTTCTGCATCTTTAGATAAAAATCTATTTTATCCCGAAGGGATCTTTCTTTTCATGGCAAATAGAAACAAAGGTGTACATTTTTAATAATCTTATGATGATTAGGATGACCATACCAAGGACACTCAGACTATATAAACTCACCCTTCTTTAAAGCAGATCATCCTGGATGAGGTAGATACAGAGATAAGGTTTTATATACATATGTACACACACACATGCATACATATATATTTACATATATACACATATATACTTATTTACAGTGTATATATAAAATAATTTAGAGAAATGCATCCAGAAACCAAAGTGAGCTTGAAAAGTACCACCTCACATGACTGCAGGGACAGCTGGTTATTGTCTTAGGATATATTAGCATTTTGAAGCGAACTTCAGTGACATTGCAAAATGCCGGATTGGAAAAACAGCCATTATTTTTTTTAAAAAAACAAAATATAATTAACACTGGAAGAATGAGTTTTCTCATAATCACCTCATTACTACAAATTAATTCCAAATGAATATGTTTGAACAAGACATTGGTTTTGAATCTTTATTTCATCCTTAGCCTTGCTGCTGACAAGTCATAAATAGATATAATTAGTGAAAATGTTAATAGTGCTGATCTCAAAAATATTTCTAGATCATTGACCTTCCAATTGTTGGAAAAGCCTGTGGAGAATGATCTTTACAGGATTCCATGGCAGTGAATTTATCTATTTCTTTCTATATGGGGGCAGCAGACGAGGTGGGTTTCTTCCTCTGTCACTTTGTAGGATCTGCTATTATTCTCTAGAGAGCTATTGTGTCAGAACAGATTTGGGTTATTTTTGAAAACTACTGCTACCTAGAGGGTAATTGTAATAAATTCCTTTATTATTTGGATTAAATACAGCAAAATGAAAGCAGCTCCTTTTGCTCAGAGGAGCTGTCACCACAATCTTTAATATTTTCTCAGTATTATTTTCCTTTAATGTGTGCTTTGGGACAATTAATAATGACTAATACTTAAATTTTCACCATGAGTAAAAGCTTTTTGGTAAACATGTATTATATATTCCATGTCTCTCTCTTATTCTCTAATTATTTCTCCTATTCACCTAATTATTTCATAGCTCAAGTGTATAATTTAAATGACATAGAAATATAGAGATCAAAATTAATGCAAATACATTTATATAGTGATATATGATGTTATATTTGTCACATATTAGCATATATTTATGTTTGTCTAGTACATATATAGTATATATAGTACACATATATTACATACATACATATAGTACATATTTGTGTAATATACAGGTATAGTGCATATATATATATGTCACATATATAGAAGTCATGTATCTTCTTTTTGGGTAATACTAGAGAAAGAATGCATGTTTTTGTGTTCAGTCCAAGAATGACACAGATTTTTGTTTGTTTGTTTAGTTTAGTTTTCTTTAGGATCTAGATCCCCTAGAGGTAAACACTAAATATAAAATAGGGTATTAGAAGCTGGCCTTGGATTCTGCAGTTCTAGGCATGGCATTAATGTTTTTTTTTAAACTTAAGGCCCAAACTACACAAGGAATCTTCCTACCTGCATTCCCCTGCCAGCTCAGCTACTTGCCTACACTTGTGCCAACTCAACCCTAACGGTAACTGAGATGAAGTCATTGCCCTGAAGTAAAGTGTAGAGAAGCTTTCTGGCCTCCTTAATCAAGGTAAGCCCGATCTTCTAAGCTTGGCCGTGGAGGGAGAAGGCACATGGCAGGGGGCTTTACTGAGCCTCTGGCCGTGACTCTGCCCACTCTTCATTCATTCACCTACCCTTCTGGGGGGTCTCTGAGGTGACCACTGTCACTATTGGGCTAGCTGTGGGTAGGGGCACTGCTCCCCTTAATGCTCTGGCCCCTAGGGGAGACACAAAATATTGTTTTAAATTTCCAGTAGTGTAGCTCATGGCAGGCTGATCTCCAGAGCCCCCAAACTCTGCTAATGCCAGGCTTTGCACATGCCATTTCCTCTGCTTGGACTGGTCTTCCTCATCATTGCCTGGCTGTCTTCTTCTCAATCACTAGATTTCACAGTAGGTTTTCTGGCTTCTTGATTCCCCTGGCCTGGGTTATATAGGTTTGTCCTAGATGGTGTGGTGGTACCACATATGCCTCCTCATCACCCTGTTTTGCAGTCGTTTATCCTGTTAGACTGTAAGCTCAGTGGCACCAGGGACCTTCTCTGTCTCTCTCTCAGCACTGTATTCTCAGCAGCTTGGACAGTGCCTGGCACACAGTGGGGACTCAGAAAATATTTTGAATGTGTGAATGAGTCCATGAATGAATGGAATTTAAAAAAAAAAGTATTCTGACATCCAGCTTCTCTTTATCATATGAGATGCTTTCTTCACTGTAATCTTGCAGGACTGGGGGTAGGTTTTATTTAGAAAGTTGCCAGGTTTATTTATAAAAGGTGCAAATAAACCACTGGGCTTAGGAGACATAAAGAAAGAGCCATTTTCTTAGACTAGAAAATAATATGGAATGAATTAGGGGGTGGAAGAAGGAATGGATGAGTGGGATGGAGGAATGCCAGCAGATAGGATGTTGATGGTTATAAAAATTGGGAAACTGTCCAATTCTCCTTAGTTTAGACTTTTAAAAAAATGAGTAAATTTCCTAGAAGTCAAATGTAGCCATATAAAAATATTTGGACTAAGTTAAATATAATTCCCTTGGTATTATTAAATTGCCTTTGACTTGGAGACAGAGCTATTCATTATAGAGCAGCTTCTAAGAGTCAGGGCTTCATAGAGATTATCTCTTTTCACTCAACAATGTAATGAAGTGAGAATTATACTTCTATTTTACAGATAAGGAAACAGGCTCAGAGAGTTTAATTGACTTTAGGATTGTAAAACTACAAACAGTAGAACTGGTAGCCATTCATTCATTCATTTATTCCACAAATATTTATTGGCAGTAAATTTTTTTTATCATTAGCTTTGTCTTTTTAGCACTAAGTTAACTAGGTCATATCGGTATAATTGTGAAGCCTCACCATTTCACTCATCCCAAAGCGTCTACGACCATAAGTTCAGTTTCTTTTATTACGACTTTAATATTTTGTCTGTCTTAAAAAAAAAACAAACCGTTAAATCTCCAGCCCTTAGAATCGTGCCTAGAACATGGTGGGCACTTAATAAATAATTTATAGTGGATGTGAAAATTGAGAACCATTAGTCGTCTTCTGTTCAGTATTAACAAAGTCTGACTTACTTTTTTGTTTTTGTTGTGTGGGCTCATTTCACTAAGTGCAACTTATGAAGGACTTGAAGATCAAATCCATGTCGTATTCTTGGAATTGAGTTCTGACAGGGGAACTGAGAGATTTTTGTTCTCTAAGCCTTTACTCTAAGACAGATGACACCAATGTAGGTAGTTATCAAGAATAATGGACTCGGGAATTTTATAAGGGTGTTGTTTAAAACACAAATATCACCAGCCAGTGGTAAAGCAAACACATTCTGTGTGAATGAGAACAGCCCACTGATTGACATTCAAGACCCATTGGAAAAATCAGAAGACTCAAGAGTGGGAAGAGTGCAGATTGGAGCAGCTATCCAAAAATACAGAAGGCCAGAAGGTGGTGAGAAAAATGTCAGACAACAGATTGTGGAGAAAAATAAACAAGCCAAGAAAAGTCCTATTTGGCCTTAAAAGAGGCAGATGGTGACAGGAAGTGTTCAGTGAGGAGCGATGGTGCTAAAAATCACAAAGTTTATAAAATTATCCATCTGTAGTTTGAGGTTTTGGAGAAAATTAAAACTATTTGCTAGTATTACAGGGAACGGTGATAGTACAGAAACAGAATATTAAGTAAGTGTGTATTTGTGTCAGGATAATAAAAATGAGAGGTGCGTTATTCCATTAGAATAGAAGTTTGGTTTACTTAGAGATTGTGACCAAAATTATAAAAAGTGTTTTGTTTTGCATAAAAGCAGTTGAATTTGTATTAAATCTGTTCTTTCCACATTTTTGATGTAAGAAAGAATTCTCCCAAGAATGTTAATAGGTTGCTAAGGTAGCAATGAGAATTTTCTAACTGAAAGAATGTACTAAATATTTTTTTCCATTAGAGAGTTTTTTTGAAAGGGGATATAGAAAATGACAAATCACAATGCTAGCTTTAAAGCAAAGAATTTTAATTTGAAAGTTGAGAAAAGAATTATAGCAGAGAAAACGGATCATTTGGAATGGTATGGGAGAATTTGAAAAAAAAATTATTGTAAATGTTCTAAGATAGATGTGGTTGAACATTTAGAATTGGGAATCATTTTTTGATAGTTTCAGACCTAGTTTTCTGTGATTACATTTTAATTCAGAACTACTTACTCCATGGTCTTCTGGTGGTGTGCAACTTAAGTAATCAAATAAGCCGGGTTCTTACAACTCTTTTCTAGGTCATTAAAGCATTTCTGCTGTGTGCCTGAATATGTCTTTGATTTCATGCATAAGAAATATTAGATGCTCCATTCTCCTTCTTTAGAAGAAATAGTAATAGGATATGTTGGATTCTTCTCTATTTTGTTGTTTCTCTCTTATATTTTTAACTACACTTGCTCAAGACTAATATTTTAAGTTTAAATGAGTAAAGTAAAAGGCTGGGAACTGAGTATGTGGTGACGCTTCTTCCTTTTCCCTTGAGAATGGAAGGCAAAAAATGAAATTTATTATAAAAATTTGTTTTACTATTAAAGATGTGGTTTTCCAGATAGAGAAACAAACTCATGTATCAGTGTATTTTTTAATGAATTAGAATAATGAAATCTAGGTACTTTTACATAAGTCATTTTATTTAATTCTCAAAATAACGTTTTAAAATAGTTATTATTTTCATTCTCATTTTATAATTGGGGAAATGTAAGATCATAAAAACCAAGTCAGTTTCCTAAAGTCACATACCTAATAGCAGAGTCAGAATTTGAATTCAGTTCTGTGTCTTTCAACTCTTCCTGTTATGACAGCGCTTCTTACTGGCAGAAGGGGTTTTGCATATTAGATTACATAAGTCCATGAGACTCCTTGTCCTTTGGATTTGCCTAAGGGTAGTCCCCAGGCACATACATGCATGTGAAGAAAGCGCCAGAGGAGATTCCGACTCAAATCTCCAGCTGGGAGCTACCACCTCAAAAACTGCAAAAATCAACCAACCAACCAACACAGTCTCTATTGTGTGGTAGTAGTTAAAAATCTAAACACTATTTTCTGCAAGTTGCTAGTCAATTGAACCAAACTTCTTCATTGGATAATATTTTTAAACATAGATTTATAATGTTTTTTAACCAAATATGAAAATTAAAAAATATAATAGCTTATTTCTGGGATTTATGCATACCTAATTGTTTCCCACTTAATTTTTTTCACTTTTGTAGTCTTCTGTGTGTGACTGTGTCTTAACATCTCAAAGCCCTAGTGCTATCCTCACTCTTTTTCTTAGATTTTATCTCTTTAATGATTTTCTTTGCTTTGTTATTCCACTAGTCTTCTAGAAGGTCTTCATATCATATTATCACTTAACAAACATTCTCTTTTTTATTTTGAGTGAAAATGCACCAAAGTATAAATCTGAAAAAAAGTGAACATTTTATATCGTTTGTTTCTCTGAAAATTACAGCAGTTAATATTGGTGATACACTTCTCATTATAGTCATTCCTATGCAAACAGTATTTTTATTGCTACTGTGGATAAATTATGCCATTATATTTTTAACTTGTTGTTGGAGTAAAATAACTACTGATTTTTCATATAATCATTTTGTTTTTGGCCTTTCTGTTGAACTCTGAATTCTAATGGCTGTCCAGTTTCTTTATTTTTTTTTTATTTTTTTTATTTTTTTTTTTATAAAAAGAGTGAAAGAGAGAAAGAAAAAGGAAGAGATTTCAGAAAAAGAGAGACAAGGAGAAAGAAAGAAACAGCAAAAGAAAGAAAAAAAGAATGAAAGAGAAAGAAAGAGGAAGAGATTTTAGAAAAAGAGAGAAGAGAAAGAAACAGCAAAAGAAAGAAAAAAGAATGGAAGATAGAAAGAGGAAGAGAAAGAGGGAGAGAGAATGAGATTCTTGTTTTATTGCCCAGGCTAGAATACAGTCTAAAAATGCGTATTAAAAACCTCTTTTATGCTAATAATTGTGTTTAACAATGGAGACAGGAAGGAATAGGGGATGAAAATAACAAGCAGCCAACCAATATTTTATTTAAACCTGTGAAATGCTATGCAATTGCTGGGGAGTGATTTACTTCC